>OZ024745.1:5576571-5769071 GCA_964016885.1 Eledone cirrhosa
ACAACAGACACAACAACAGATATAACAGATATAACGAGAGATATAACAAGAAATATAACAACAGATATAACAACAGATATAACAACAGATATAACAACAGATATAACAACAGATATAACAAGAGATATAACAAGAGATATAACAAGAGATATAACAACAGATATTACAACAGATATAACAACAGATATAACAACAGATATTACAACAGATATAACAACAGATATAACAACAAATATAACAAGAGATATAACAACAGATATAACAACAGATATAACAAGAGATATAACAACAGATATAACAACAGATACAACAACAGATATAACAACAAATATAACAAGAGATATAACAACAGATATAACAACAAATATATCAACAGCAACAACTCAATAAAACTTGTGTTTTTTTCAAGTTTCACCGGGGTTAGAAAGAACTAATCAGGGATGATATGAAAGCCTGGAATTTGAACGAAACCTATTCCTAGAATGAACACTCTGGAGAGATATCTTGAAAGAGGCTGCCAATACGACTAGTGTTTGTGACAAATAAAGAGGTTAAACCATATTATGATGATGATGAAGATGATGGGAAGGGATCCTTTAACATTGATATAAAGGGATCCGTTAACATGGATTTAAGATGTTCTCTGAGACTGGACAGATGTTAGGAAGATCCTCAAATGAGAATCGAAATCATGGCCTTCAAATTATGAAAGAGGACCAATTCATTGCTTTTCTACAAATGTAAAATAATCCACACAGGTGAGTGAATATTTGGTATAGATTGGTTAAAACTAGAACAAATATCAACATTGGAAGACTTTACTATTGTCCAATCATAGTATGACAAGTATGCATATTCCAGAACATTCTGTATGTAGACAAAGAGGAAGGATATTTGTATTTTAGTCGTTTGTACGAATTGAAAAGGTCAGTGTGTCAATATATTTGTATTTATCGTAGTTGAGGCTATAAACTATCGCAACACTTGGTCGTTATAAACTATGACAACATTTGGGTCGTTATAAACTATGACAACATTTGGTCGTTATAAACTATGGCAACACTTGTTCGTTATAAACTATGGCAACATTTGGTCGTTATAAACTATGACAACATTTGGTCGTTATAAATTATGACAACATGAATTTGGTCGTTATAAACTATGACAACATACATTTGGTCGTTATAAACTATGACAACATACATTTGGTCGTTATAAACTATGGCAACATTTGGTCGTTATAAACTATGACAACATTTGGTCGTTATAAACTATGACAACATACATTTGGTCGTTATAAACTATGACAACATACATTTGGTCGTTATAAACTATGACAACATACATTTGGTCGTTATAAACTATGACAACATACATTTGGTCGTTATATACTATGACAACATACATTTGGTCGTTATAAACTATGACAACATACATTTGGTCGTTATAAACTATGACAACATACATTAGATCGTTATAAACTATGACAACATTTGGTCGTTATAAACTATGACAACATTTGGTCGTTATAAACTATGACAACATTTGGTCGTTATAAACTATGACAACATACATTTGGTCGTTATAAACTATGACAACATTTGGCCGTTATAAACTATGACAACATTTGGTCGTTATAAACTATGACAACTTTTGGTCGTTATGAACTATGACAACATACATTTGGTCGTTATAAACTATGACAACTTTTGGTCGTTATGAACTATGACAACATACATTTGGTCGTTATAAACTATGACAACATACAATTGGTCGTTATAAACTATAACAACATTTGGTCGTTATAAACTATGACAACATTTGGTCGTTATAAACTATGACAACATTTGGTCGTTATAAACTATGACAACATTTGGCCGTTATAAACTATGACAACATACATTTGGTCGTTATAAACTATGACAACATTTGGTCGGTATAAACTATGACAACATACATTTGGACGTTATAAACTATGACAACTTTTGGTCGTTATAAACTATGACAACATACATTTCGTCGTTATAAACTATGGCAACATTTGGTCGTTATAAACTATGACGACATACATTTGGTCGTTATAAACTATGACAACATTTGATCGTTATAAACTATGACAACATACATTTGGTCGTTATAAACTATGACAACATTTGATCGTTATAAACTATGACAACATACATTTGGTCGTTATAAACTATAACAACATTTGGTCGTTATAAACTATGACAACATACATTTGGTCGATATAAACTATGGCAACATTTGGTCGTTATAAACTATGACAACATTTGGTCGTTATAAACTATGGCAAAACTTGGTCGTTATAAACTATGATAACATACATTTGGTCGTTATAAACTATGGCAACATTTGGTCGTTATAAACTATGACAACATTTGGTCGTTATAAACTATGGCAACATACATTTGGTCGTTATAAACTATGACAACATACATTAGGTCGTTATAAACTATGACAACATTTGGTCGTTATAAACTATGACAACATTTGGTCGTTATAAAATATGACAACATACATTTGGTCGTTATAAACTATGGCAACATACATTTGGTCGTTATAAACTATGACAACATTTGGTCGTTATAAACTATGACAACATTTGGTCGTTATAAACTATCACTACATACATTTGGTCGTTATAAACTATGACAACCTTTGGTCGTTATAAACTATGGCAACACTTGGTCGTTATAAACTATGACAACATACATTTGGTCGTTATAAACAACGACAACATTTGGTCGTTATAAACAATGACAACATTTGATCGTTATAAACTATAACAACATTTGGTCGTAATAAACTATGGCAACACTTGGTCGTTATAAACTATGACAACATACATTTCGTCGTTATAAACTATGACAACGTTTGGTCGTTATAAACTATGACAACATACATTTAGTCGTTATAAACTATGACAACATTTGGTCGTTATAAACTATGACAACATACATTTAGTCGTTATAAACTATGACAACATTTGGTCGTTATAAACTACGACAACATACATTTGGTCATTATAAACTATGAGAACATTTGGTCGTTATAAACTATGGCAACACTTGGTCGTTATAAACTATGACAACATACATTTGGTCGTTATAAACTATGACAACATTTGGTCGTTATAAACAATGACAACATACATTTGGTCGTTATAAACTATGACAACATTTGGTCGTTATAAACTATGACAACATACATTTGGTCGTTATAAACTATGACAACATTTGGTCGTTATAAACTATGACAGCATTTGGTCGTTATAAACTATGACAACATACATTTGGTCGTTATAAACAATGACAACATTTGGTCGTTATAAACTATGACAACGTTTGATCGTTATAAACTATGACAACATACATTAGGTCGTTATAAACTATCGCAACACTTGGTCGTTATAAACTATGACAATATACATTAGGTCGTTATAAACTATGACAACATTTGGTCGTTATAAACTATGACAACATACATTTGGTCGTTATAAACTGGCAACATTTGGTTGTTATAAACTATGACAACATACATTTGGTCGTTATAAACAATGACAACATTTGGTCGTTATAAACAATGACAACATTTGATCGTTATAAACTATGAGAACATTTGGTCGTTATAAACTATGACAACATTTGATCGTTATAAACTATGAGAACATTTGGTCGTTATAAACAATGCCAACATTTGATCGTTATAAACTATGACAACATACATTTGGTCGTAATAAACTATGACACCAGTTGATCGTTATAAACTATGACAACGTTTGGTCGTTATAAACTATCACAACATACATTTGGTCGTTATAAACTATGACAACATTTGGTCGTTATAAACTATGACAATATACATTAGGTCGTTATAAACTATGACAACATTTGGCCGTTATAAACTATGACAAAGTACATTTGGTGGTTATAAACTATGGCAACATTTGGTCGTTATAAACTATGACAACATTTGATCGTTATAAACTATGAGAACATTTGGTCGTTATAAACAATGACAACATTTGATCGTTATAAACTATGAGAACATTTGGTCGTTATAAACTATGACAACATTTGATCGTTATAAACTATGAGAACATTTGGTCGTTATAAACAATGCCAACATTTGATCGTTATAAACTATGACAACATACATTTGGTCGTAATAAACTATGACACCAGTTGATCGTTATAAACTATGACAACGTTTGGTCGTTATAAACTATCACAACATACATTTGGTCGTTATAAACTATGACAACATTTGGTCGTTATAAACTATGACAATATACATTAGGTCGTTATAAACTATGACAACATTTGGCCGTTATAAACTATGACAAAGTACATTTGGTGGTTATAAACTATGGCAACATTTGGTCGTTATAAACTATGACAACTTTTGACCGTTATAAACTATGACAACATTTGGTCGTTATAAACTATGACCACATACATTTGGTCGTTATGAACTATAAAAACATTTGGTCGTTATAAACTATGACAACATTTGGTCGTTATAAACTATGGCAACATTCGGTCGTTATAAACTATGACAACATACATTTGGTCGTTATAAACTATGGAAACATACATTTGGTCGTTATAAACTATGACAACATTTGGTCGTTATAAACTATGACAACATACATTTGGTCGTTATAAACTATGACAACATACATTTGGTCGTTATAAACTATGACAACATACATTTGGTCGTTATAAACTATGGCAACATACATTTGGTCGTTATAAACTATGACAACATTTGGCCGTTATAAACTATGACAACATACATTTGGTCGTTATAAACTATGACAACATACATTTGGTCGTTATAAACTATGACAACATACATTTGGACGTTATAAACTATGACAACATTTGGTCGTTATAAACTATGACAACATACATTTGGTCGTTATAAACTATGACATCATACATTTGAACGTTATAAACTATGACAACATACATTAGTTCGTTATAAACTATGACAACATTTGGTCGTTATAAACTATGACAACATAGATTTGTTCGTTATAAACTATGACAACATTTGGTCGTTATAAACTATGACAACATTTGGTTGTTATAAACTATGACAACATTTGGTCGTTATAAACTATGACAACATTTGGTCGTTATAAACTATGGCAACACTTGGTCGTTATAAACTATGGCAACATACATTTGGTCGTTATAAACTATGACAACATACATTAGGTCGTTATAAACTATGACAACATTTGGCCGTTATAAACTATGACAACATTTGGTCGTTATAAACTATGACAACTTTTGGTCGTTATGAACTATGACAACATACATTTGGTCGTTATAAACTATGACAACATACAGTTGGTCGTTATAAACTATAACAACATTTGGTCGTTATAAACTATGACAACATTTGGTCGTTATAAACTATGACAACATTTGGTCGTTATAAACTATGACAACATACATTTGGTCGTTATAAACTATGACAACATTTGGTCGGTATAAACTATGACAACATACATTTGGACGTTATAAACTATGACAACTTTTGGTCGTTATAAACTATGACAACATACATTTCGTCGTTATAAACTATGGCAACATTTGGTCGTTATAAACTATGACAACATTTGGTCGTTATGAACTATGACAACATACATTTGGTCGTTATAAATTATGACAACATTTGGTCGTTATAAACTATGAGAACAAACATTTGGTCGTTATAAACTATGACAACATACATTTGGTCGTTATAAACTATAACAACATTTGGTCGTTATAAACTATGACAACATACATTTGGTCGATATAAACTATGGCAACATTTGGTCGTTATAAACTATGACAACATTTGGTCGTTATAAACTATGGCAACACTTGGTCGTTATAAACTATGGCAACATACATTTGGTCGTTATAAACTATGGCAACATTTGGTCGTTATAAACTATGACAACATTTGGTCGTTATAAACTATGGCAACACTTGGTCGTTATAAACTATGGCAACATACATTTGGTCGTTATAAACTATGACAACATACATTAGGTCGTTAAAAACTATGACAACATTTGGTCGTTATAAACTATGACAACATTTTGTCGTTATAAACTATGGCAACATACATTTGGTCGTTATAAACTATGACAACATTTGGTCGTTATAAACTATGATAACATTTGGTCGTTATAAACTATCACTACATACATTTGGTCGTTATAAACTATGACAACCTTTGGTCGTTATAAACTATGGCAACACTTGGTCGTTATAAACTATGACAACATACATTTGATCGTTATAAACAATGACAACATTTGGTCGTTATAAACAATGACAAAATTTGATCGTTATAAACTATGACAACATTTGGTCGTAATAAACTATGGCAACACTTGGTCGTTATAAACTATGACAACCTACATTTCGTCGTTATAACCTATGACAACATTTGGTCGTTATAAACTATGACAACATACATTTAGTCGTTATAAACTATGACAACATTTGGTCGTTATAAACTATGACAACATACATTTAGTCGTTATAAACTATGACAACATTTGGTCGTTATAAATTACGACAACATACATTTGGTCATTATAAACTATGAGAACATTTGGTCGTTATAAACTATGGCAACACTTGGTCGTTATAAACTATGACAACATACATTTGGTCGTTATAAACTATGACAACATACATTTGGTCGTTATAAACTATGACAACATACATTTGGACGTTATAAACTATGACAACATTTGGTCGTTATAAACTATGACAACATACATTTGGTCGTTATAAACTATGACATCATACATTTGAACGTTATAAACATACATTAGTTCGTTATAAACTATGACAACATTTGGTCGTTATAAACTATGACAACATAGATTTGTTCGTTATAAACTATGACAACATTTGGTCGTTATAAACTATGACAACATTTGGTCGTTATAAACTATGACAACATTTGGTCGTTATAAACTATGACAACATACATTTGGTCGTTATAAACTATGACAACATTTGGCCGTTATAAACTATGACAACATTTGGTCGTTATAAACTATGACAACTTTTGGTCGTTATGAACTATGACAACATACATTTGGTCGTTATAAACTATGACAACATACAGTTGGTCGTTATAAACTATAACAACATTTGGTCGTTATAAACTATGACAACATTTGGTCGTTATAAACTATGACAACATTTGGTCGTTATAAACTATGACAACATACATTTGGTCGTTATAAACTATGACAACATTTGGTCGGTATAAACTATGACAACATACATTTGGACGTTATAAACTATGACAACTTTTGGTCGTTATAAACTATGACAACATACATTTCGTCGTTATAAACTATGGCAACATTTGGTCGTTATAAGCTATGACAACATTTGGTCGTTATGAACTATGACAACATACATTTGGTCGTTATAAATTATGACAACATTTGGTCGTTATAAACTATGAGAACAAACATTTGGTCGTTATAAACTATGACAACATACATTTGGTCGTTATAAACTATAACAACATTTGGTCGTTATAAACTATGACAACATACATTTGGTCGATATAAACTATGGCAATATTTGGTCGTTATAAACTATGACAACATTTGGTCGTTATAAACTATGGCAACACTTGGTCGTTATAAACTATGACAACATACATTTGGTCGTTATAAACTATGGCAACATTTGGTCGTTATAAACTATGACAACATTTGGTCGTTATAAACTATGGCAACACTTGGTCGTTATAAACTATGGCAACATACATTTGGTCGTTATAAACTATGACAACATACATTAGGTCGTTAAAAACTATGACAACATTTGGTCGTTATAAACTATGACAACATTTGGTCGTTATAAACTATGACAACATACATTTTGTCGTTATAAACTATGGCAACATACATTTGGTCGTTATAAACTATGACAACATTTGGTCGTTATAAACTATGACAACATTTGGTCGTTATAAACTATCACTACATACATTTGGTCGTTATAAACTATGACAACCTTTGGTCGTTATAAACTATGGCAACACTTGGCCGTTATAAACTATGACAACATACATTTGATCGTTATAAACAATGACAACATTTGGTCGTTATAAACAATTACAACATTTGATCGTTATAAACTATGACAACATTTGGTCGTAATAAACTATGGCAACACTTGGTCGTTATAAACTATGACAACCTACATTTCGTCGTTATAAACTATGACAACATTTGGTCGTTATAAACTATGACAACATACATTTAGTCGTTATAAACTATGACAACATTTGGTCGTTATAAACTATGACAACATACATTTAGTCGTTATAAACTATGACAACATTTGGTCGTTATAAATTACGACAACATACATTTGGTCATTATAAACTATGAGAACATTTGGTCGTTATAAACTATGGCAACACTTGGTCGTTATAAACTATGACAACATACATTTGGTCGTTATAAACAATGACAACATACATTTGGTCGTTATAAACTATGACAACATTTGGTCGTTATAAACTATGACAACATACATTTGGTCGTTAGAAACTATGACAACATTTGGTCGTTATAAACTATGACAGCATTTGGTCGTTATAAACTATGACAACATACATTTGGTCGTTATAAACTGACAACATACATTTGGTCGTTATAAACAATGACAACATTTGGTCGTTATAAACTATGACAACGTTTGATCGTTATAAACTATGACAACATACATTAGGTCGTTATAAACTATGGCAACACTTGGTCGTTATAAACTATGACAACATACATTTGGTCGTTATAAACTGGCAACATTTGGTTGTTATAAACTATGACAACATACATTTGGTCGTTATAAACAATGACAACATTTGGTCGTTATAAACAATGACAACATTTGATCGTTATAAACTATGAGAACATATGGTCGTTATAAACTATGACAACATTTGATCGTTATAAACTATGAGAACATTTGGTCGTTATAAACAATGACAACATTTGATCGTTATAAACTATGAGAACATTTGGTCGTTATAAACTATGACAACATTTGATCGTTATAAACTATGAGAACATTTGGTCGTTATAAACAATGACAACATTTGATCGTTATAAACTATGAGAACATTTGGTCGTTATAAACTATGACAACATTTGATCGTTATAAACTATGAGAACATTTGGTCGTTATAAACAATGACAACATTTGATCGTTATAAACTATGAGAACATTTGGTCGTTATAAACTATGACAACATTTGATCGTTATAAACTATGTGAACATTTGGTCGTTATAAACAATGACAACATTTGATCGTTATAAACTATGACAACATACATTTGGTCGTAATAAACTATGACAATAGTTGATCGTTATAAACTATGACAACGTTTGGTCGTTATAAACTATCACAACATACATTTCGTCGTTATAAACTATGACAACATTTGGTCGTTATAAACTATGACAATATACATTAGGTCGTTATAAACTATGACAACATTTGGCCGTTATAAACTATGACAAAGTACATTTGGTGGTTATAAACTATGGCAACATTTGGTCGTTATAAACTATGACAACATTTGACCGTTATAAACTATGACAACATTTGGTCGTTATAAACTATGACCACATACATTTGGTCGTTATAATCTATAAAAATATTTGGTCGTTATAAACTATGACAACATTTGGTCGTTATAAACTATGGCAACATTCGGTCGTTATAAACTATGACAACATACATTTGGTCGTTATAAACTATGACAACATTTGGTCGTTATAAACTATGACAACATACATTTGGTCGTTATAAACTATGACAACATACATTTGGTCGTTATAAACTATGACAACATACATTTGGTCGTTATAAACTATGGCAACATACATTTGGTCGTTATAAACTATGACAACATTTGGCCGTTATAAACTATGACAACATACATTTGGTCGTTATAAACTATGACAACATACATTTGGTCGTTATGAACTATGACAACATACATTTGGACGTTATAAACTATGACAACATTTGGTCGTTATAAACTATGACAACATACATTTGGTCGTTATAAACTATGACATCATACATTTGAACGTTATAAACTATGACAACATACATTAGTTCGTTATAAACTATGACAACATTTGGTCGTTATAAACTATGACAACATAGATTTGTTCGTTATAAACTATGACAACATTTGGTCGTTATAAACTATGACAACATTTGGTCGTTATAAACTATGACAACATTTGGTCGTTATAAACTATGACAACATACATTTGGTCGTTATAAACTATGACAACATTTGGCCGTTATAAACTATGACAACATTTGGTCGTTATAAACTATGACAACTTTTGGTCGTTATGAACTATGACAACATACATTTGGTCGTTATAAACTATGACAACATACAGTTGGTCGTTATAAACTATAACAACATTTGGTCGTTATAACCTATGACAACATTTGGTCGTTATAAACTATGACAACATTTGGTCGTTATAAACTATGACAACATACATTTGGTCGTTATAAACTATGACAACATTTGGTCGGTATAAACTATGACAACATACATTTGGACGTTATAAACTATGACAACTTTTGGTCGTTATAAACTATGACAACATACATTTCGTCGTTATAAACTATGGCAACATTTGGTCGTTATAAACTATGACAACATTTGATCGTTATAAACTATGACAACATACATTTGGTCGTAATAAACTATGACAACATACATTTGGTCGTTATAAACTATGACAACATACAGTTGGTCGTTATAAACTATAACAACATTTGGTCGTTATAAACAATGACAACAGTTGATCGTTATAAACTATGACAACGTTTAGTCGTTATAAACTATCACAACATACATTTGGTCGTTATAAACTATGACAACATTTGGTCGTTATAAACTATGACAATATACATTAGGTCGTTATAAACTATGACAACATTTGGCCGTTATAAACTATGACAAATTACATTTGGTGGTTATAAACTATGGCAACATTTGGTCGTTATAAACTATGACAACATTTGACCGTTATAAACTATGACAACATTTGGTCGTTATAAACTATGACCACATACATTTGGTCGTTATAAACTATAAAAACATTTGGTCGTTATAAACTATGACAACATTTGGTCGTTATAAACTATGGCAACATTCGGTCCTTATAAACTATGACAACATACATTTGGTCGTTATAAACTATGGCAACATACATTTGGTCGTTATAAACTATGACAACATTTGGTCGTTATAAACTATGACAACATACATTTGGTCGTTATAAACTATGACAACATACATTTGGTCGTTATAAACTATGACAACATACATTTGGTCGTTATAAACTATGGCAACATACATTTGGTCGTTATAAACTATGACAACATTTGGCCGTTATAAACTATGACAACATACATTTGGTCGTTATAAACTATGACAACATACATTTGGTCGTTATAAACTATGACAACATACATTTGGACGTTATAAACTATGACAACATTTGGTCGTTATAAACTATGACAACATACATTTGGTCGTTATAAACTATGACATCATACATTTGAACGTTATAAACTATGACAACATACATTAGTTCGTTATAAACTATGACAACATTTGGTCGTTATAAACTATGACAACATAGATTAGTTCGTTATAAACTATGACAACATTTGGTCGTTATAAACTATGACAACATTTGGTTGTTATAAACTATGACAACATTTGGGCGTTATAAACTATGACAACATACATTTGGTCGTTATAAACTATGACAACATTTGGCCGTTATAAACTATGACAACATTTGGTCGTTATAAACTATGACAACTTTTGGTCGTTATGAACTATGACAACATACATTTGGTCGTTATAAACTATGACAACATACAGTTGGTCGTTATAAACTATAACAACATTTGGTCGTTATAAACTATGACAACATTTGGTCGTTATAAACTATGACAACATTTGGTCGTTATAAACTATGACAACATACATTTGGTCGGTATAAACTATGACAACATTTGGTGGGTATAAACTATGACAACATACATTTGGACGTTATAAACTATGACAACTTTTGGTCGTTATAAACTATGACAACATACATTTCGTCGTTATAAACTATGGCAACATTTGGTCGTTATAAACTATGACAACATTTGGTCGTTATGAACTATGACAACATACATTTGGTCGTTATAAACTATAACAACATTTGGTGGTTATAAACTATGACAACATACATTTGGTCGATATAAACTATGACAACCTTTGGTCGTTATAAACTATGGCAACACTTGGTCGTTATAAACTATGACAACATACATTTGATCGTTATAAACAATGACAACATTTGGTCGTTATAAACAATGACAACATTTGATCGTTATAAACTATGACAACATTTGGTCGTAATAAACTATGGCAACACTTGGTCGTTATAAACTATGACAACCTACATTTCGTCGTTATAAACTATGACAACATTTGGTCGTTATAAACTATGACAACATACATTTAGTCGTTATAAACTATGACAACATTTGGTCGTTATAAACTATGACAACATTTGGTCGTTATGAACTATGACAACATACATTTGGTCGTTATAAATTATGACAACATTTGGTCGTTATAAACTATGAGAACAAACATTTGGTCGTTATAAACTATGACAACATACATTTGGTCGTTATAAACTATAACAACATTTGGTCGTTATAAACTATGACAACATACATTTGGTCGATATAAACTATGGCAACATTTGGTCGTTATAAACTATGACAACATTTGGTCGTTATAAACTATGGCAACACTTGGTCGTTATAAACTATGACAACATACATTTGGTCGTTATAAACTATGGCAACATTTGGTCGTTATAAACTATGACAACATTTGGTCGTTATAAACTATAGCAACACTTGGTCGTTATAAACTATGGCAACATACATTTGGTCGTTATAAACTATGACAACATACATTAGGTCGTTAAAAACTATGACACCATTTGGTCGTTATAAACTATGACAACATTTGGTCGTTATAAACTATGACAACATACATTTTGTCGTTATAAACTATGGCAACATACATTTGGTCGTTATAAACTATGACAACATTTGGTCGTTATAAACTATGACAACATTTCGTCGTTATAAACAATCACTACATACATTTGGTCGTTATAAACTATAACAACCTTTGGTCGTTATAAACTATGGCAACACTTGGTCGTTATAAACTATGACAACATACATTTGATCGTTATAAACAATGACAACATTTGGTCGTTATAAACAATGACAACATTTGATCGTTATAAACTATGACAACATTTGGTCGTAATAAACTATGGCAACACTTGGTCGTTATAAACTATGACAACCTACATTTCGTCGTTATAAACTATGACAACATTTGGTCGTTATAAACTATGACAACAAACATTTGGTCGTTATAAACTATGACATCATACATTTGAACGTTATAAACTATGACAACATACATTAGTTCGTTATAAACTATGACAACATTTGGTCGTTATAAACTATGACAACATAGATTTGTTCGTTATAAACTATGACAACATTTGGTCGTTATAAACTATGACAACATTTGGTCGTTATAAACTATGACAACATTTGGTCGTTATAAACTATGACAACATACATTTGGTCGTTATAAACTATGACAACATTTGGCCGTTATAAACTATGACAACATTTGGTCGTTATAAACTATGACAACATACAGTTGGTCGTTATAAACTATAACAACATTTGGTCGTTATAAACTATGACAACATTTGGTCGTTATAAACTATGACAACATTTGGTCGTTATAAACTATGACAACATACATTTGGTCGTTATAAACTATGACAATATTTGGTCGGTATAAACTATGACAACATACATTTGGACGTTATAAACTATGACAACTTTTGGTCGTTATAAACTATGACAACATACATTTCGTCGTTATAAACTATGGCAACATTTGGTCGTTATAAACTATGACAACATTTGATCGTTATAAACTATGACAACATACATTTGGTCGTAATAAACTATGACAACATTTGGTCGTTATAAACAATGACAACAGTTGATCGTTATAAACTATGACAACGTTTAGTCGTTATAAACTATCACAACATACATTTGGTCGTTATAAACTATGGCAACATTTGGTCGTTATAAACTATGACAACATTTGATCGTTATAAACTATGACAACATACATTTGGTCGTAATAAACTATGACAACATACATTTGGTCGTTATAAACTATGACAACATACAGTTGGTCGTTATAAACTATAACAACATTTGGTCGTTATAAACAATGACAACAGTTGATCGTTATAAACTATGACAACGTTTAGTCGTTATAAACTATCACAACATACATTTGGTCGTTATAAACTATGACAACATTTGGTCGTTATAAACTATGACAATATACATTAGGTCGTTATAAACTATGACAACATTTGGCCGTTATAAACTATGACAAATTACATTTGGTGGTTATAAACTATGGCAACATTTGGTCGTTATAAACTATGACAACATTTGACCGTTATAAACTATGACAACATTTGGTCGTTATAAACTATGACCACATACATTTGGACGTTATAAACTATAAAAACATTTGGTCGTTATAAACTATGACAACATTTGGTCGTTATAAACTATGGCAACATTCGGTCCTTATAAACTATGACAACATACATTTGGTCGTTATAAACTATGGCAACATACATTTGGTCGTTATAAACTATGACAACATTTGGTCGTTATAAACTATGACAACATACATTTGGTCGTTATAAACTATGACAACATACATTTGGTCGTTATAAACTATGACAACATACATTTGGTCGTTATAAACTATGGCAACATACATTTGGTCGTTATAAACTATGACAACATTTGGCCGTTATAAACTATGACAACATACATTTGGTCGTTATAAACTATGACAACATACATTTGGTCGTTATAAACTATGACAACATACATTTGGACGTTATAAACTATGACAACATTTGGTCGTTATAAACTATGACAACATACATTTGGTCGTTATAAACTATGACATCATACATTTGAACGTTATAAACTATGACAACATACATTAGTTCGTTATAAACTATGACAACATTTGGTCGTTATAAACTATGACAACATAGATTAGTTCGTTATAAACTATGACAACATTTGGTCGTTATAAACTATGACAACATTTGGTTGTTATAAACTATGACAACATTTGGGCGTTATAAACTATGACAACATACATTTGGTCGTTATAAACTATGACAACATTTGGCCGTTATAAACTATGACAACATTTGGTCGTTATAAACTATGACAACTTTTGGTCGTTATGAACTATGACAACATACATTTGGTCGTTATAAACTATGACAACATACAGTTGGTCGTTATAAACTATAACAACATTTGGTCGTTATAAACTATGACAACATTTGGTCGTTATAAACTATGACAACATTTGGTCGTTATAAACTATGACAACATACATTTGGTCGGTATAAACTATGACAACATTTGGTGGGTATAAACTATGACAACATACATTTGGACGTTATAAACTATGACAACTTTTGGTCGTTATAAACTATGACAACATACATTTCGTCGTTATAAACTATGGCAACATTTGGTCGTTATAAACTATGACAACATTTGGTCGTTATGAACTATGACAACATACATTTGGTCGTTATAAACTATAACAACATTTGGTGGTTATAAACTATGACAACATACATTTGGTCGATATAAACTATGACAACCTTTGGTCGTTATAAACTATGGCAACACTTGGTCGTTATAAACTATGACAACATACATTTGATCGTTATAAACAATGACAACATTTGGTCGTTATAAACAATGACAACATTTGATCGTTATAAACTATGACAACATTTGGTCGTAATAAACTATGGCAACACTTGGTCGTTATAAACTATGACAACCTACATTTCGTCGTTATAAACTATGACAACATTTGGTCGTTATAAACTATGACAACATACATTTAGTCGTTATAAACTATGACAACATTTGGTCGTTATAAACTATGACAACATTTGGTCGTTATGAACTATGACAACATACATTTGGTCGTTATAAATTATGACAACATTTGGTCGTTATAAACTATGAGAACAAACATTTGGTCGTTATAAACTATGACAACATACATTTGGTCGTTATAAACTATAACAACATTTGGTCGTTATAAACTATGACAACATACATTTGGTCGATATAAACTATGGCAACATTTGGTCGTTATAAACTATGACAACATTTGGTCGTTATAAACTATGGCAACACTTGGTCGTTATAAACTATGACAACATACATTTGGTCGTTATAAACTATGGCAACATTTGGTCGTTATAAACTATGACAACATTTGGTCGTTATAAACTATAGCAACACTTGGTCGTTATAAACTATGGCAACATACATTTGGTCGTTATAAACTATGACAACATACATTAGGTCGTTAAAAACTATGACACCATTTGGTCGTTATAAACTATGACAACATTTGGTCGTTATAAACTATGACAACATACATTTTGTCGTTATAAACTATGGCAACATACATTTGGTCGTTATAAACTATGACAACATTTGGTCGTTATAAACTATGACAACATTTCGTCGTTATAAACAATCACTACATACATTTGGTCGTTATAAACTATAACAACCTTTGGTCGTTATAAACTATGGCAACACTTGGTCGTTATAAACTATGACAACATACATTTGATCGTTATAAACAATGACAACATTTGGTCGTTATAAACAATGACAACATTTGATCGTTATAAACTATGACAACATTTGGTCGTAATAAACTATGGCAACACTTGGTCGTTATAAACTATGACAACCTACATTTCGTCGTTATAAACTATGACAACATTTGGTCGTTATAAACTATGACAACAAACATTTGGTCGTTATAAACTATGACATCATACATTTGAACGTTATAAACTATGACAACATACATTAGTTCGTTATAAACTATGACAACATTTGGTCGTTATAAACTATGACAACATAGATTTGTTCGTTATAAACTATGACAACATTTGGTCGTTATAAACTATGACAACATTTGGTCGTTATAAACTATGACAACATTTGGTCGTTATAAACTATGACAACATACATTTGGTCGTTATAAACTATGACAACATTTGGCCGTTATAAACTATGACAACATTTGGTCGTTATAAACTATGACAACATACAGTTGGTCGTTATAAACTATAACAACATTTGGTCGTTATAAACTATGACAACATTTGGTCGTTATAAACTATGACAACATTTGGTCGTTATAAACTATGACAACATACATTTGGTCGTTATAAACTATGACAATATTTGGTCGGTATAAACTATGACAACATACATTTGGACGTTATAAACTATGACAACTTTTGGTCGTTATAAACTATGACAACATACATTTCGTCGTTATAAACTATGGCAACATTTGGTCGTTATAAACTATGACAACATTTGATCGTTATAAACTATGACAACATACATTTGGTCGTAATAAACTATGACAACATTTGGTCGTTATAAACAATGACAACAGTTGATCGTTATAAACTATGACAACGTTTAGTCGTTATAAACTATCACAACATACATTTGGTCGTTATAAACTATGACAACATTTGGTCGTTATAAACTATGACAATATACATTAGGTCGTTATAAACTATGACAACATTTGGCCGTTATAAACTATGACAAAGTACATTTGGTGGTTATAAACTATGGCAACATTTGGTCGTTATAAACTATGACAACATTTGACCGTTATAAACTATGACAACATTTGGTCGTTATAAACTATGACCACATACATTTGGTCGTTATAAACTATAAAAACATTTGGTCGTTATAAACTATGACAACATTTGGTCGTTATAAACTATGGCAACATTCGGTCGTTATAAACTATGACAACATACATTTGGTCGTTATAAACTATGGCAACATACATTTGGTCGTTATAAACTATGACAACATTTGGTCGTTATAAACTATGACAACATACATTTGGTCGTTATAAACTATGACAACATACATTTGGTCGTTATAAACTATGACAACATACATTTGGTCGTTATAAACTATGGCAACATACATTTGGTGTTATAAACTATGACAACATTTGGCCGCTATAAACTATGACAACATACATTTGGTCGTTATAAACTATGACAACATACATTTGGTCGTTATAAACTATGACAACATACATTTGGACGTTATAAACTATGACAACATTTGGTCGTTATAAACTATGACAACATACATTTAGTCGTTATAAACTATGACATCATACATTTGAACGTTATAAACTATGACAACATACATTAGTTCGTTATAAACTATGACAACATTTGGTCGTTATAAACTATGACAACATAGATTAGTTCGTTATAAACTATGACAACATTTGGTCGTTATAAACTATGACAACATTTGGTCGTTATAAACTATGTCAACATTTGGTCGTTATAAACTATGACAACATACATTTGGTCGTTATAAACTATGACAACATTTGGCCGTTATAAACTATGACAACATTTGGTCGTTATAAACTATGACAACTTTTGGTCGTTATGAACTATGACAACATACATTTGGTCGTTATAAACTATGACAACATACAGTTGGTCGTTATAAACTATAACAAAATTTGGTCGTTATAAACTATGACAACATTTGGTCGTTATAAACTATGACAACATTTGGTCGTTATAAACTATGACAACATACATTTGGTCGTTATAAACTATGACAACATTTGGTGGGTATAAACTATGACAACATACATTTGGACGTTATAAACTATGACAACTTTTGGTCGTTATAAACTATGACAACATACATTTCGTCGTTATAAACTATGGCAACATTTGGTCGTTATAAACTATGACAACATTTGGTCGTTATGAACTATGACAACATACATTTGGTCGTTATAAATTATGACAACATTTGGTCGTTATAAACTATGAGAACAAACATTTGGTCGTTATAAACTATGACAACATACATTTGGTCGTTATAAACTATAACAACATTTGGTCGTTAGAAACTATGACAACATACATTTGGTCGATATGAACTATGGCAACATTTGGTCGTTATAAACTATGACAACATTTGGTCGTTATAAACTATGGCAACACTTGGTCGTTATAAACTATGATAACATACATTTGGTTGTTATAAACTATGGCAACATTTGGTCGTTATAAACTATGACAACATTTGGTCGTTATAAACTATGGCAACACTTGGTCGTTATAAACTATGGCAACATACATTTGGTCGTTATAAACTATGACAACATACATTAGGTCGTTAAAAACTATGACAACATTTGGTCGTTATAAACTAAGACAACATTTGGTCGTTATAAACTATGACAACATACATTTTGTCGTTATAAACTATGGCAACATACATTTGGTCGTTATAAACTATGACAACATTTGGTCGTTATAAACAATCACTACATACATTTGGTCGTTATAAACTATGACAACCTTTGGTCGTTATAAACTATGGCAACACTTGGTCGTTATAAACTATGACAACATATATTTGATCGTTATAAACAATGACAACATTTGGTCGTTATAAACAATGACAACATTTGATCGTTATAAACTATGACAACATTTGGTCGTAATAAACTATGGCAAGACTTGGTCGTTATAAACTATGACAACCTACATTTCGTCGTTATAAACTATGACAACATTTGGTCGTTATAAACTATGACAACATACATTTAGTCGTTATAAACTATGACAACATTTGGTCGTTATAAACTATGACAACATTTGGTCGTTATGAACTATGACAACATACATTTGGTCGTTATAAATTATGACAATATTTGGTCGTTATAAACTATGAGAACAAACATTTGGTCGTTATAAACTATGACAACATACATTTGGTCGTTATAAACTATAACAACATTTGGTCGTTATAAACTATGACAACATACATTTGGTCGATATAAACTATGGCAACATTTGGTCGTTATAAACTATGACAACATTTGGTCGTTATAAACTATGGCAACACTTGGTCGTTATAAACTATGACAACATACATTTGGTCGTTATAAACTATGGCAACATTTGGTCGTTATAAACTATGACAACATTTGGTCGTTATAAACTATAGCAACACTTGGTCGTTATAAACTATGGCAACATACATTTGGGCGTTATAAACTATGACAACATACATTAGGTCGTTAAAAACTATGACAACATTTGGGCGTTATAAACTATGACAACATTTGGTCGTTATAAACTATGACAACATACATTTTGTCGTTATAAACTATGGCAACATACATTTGGTCGTTATAAACTATGACAATATTTGGTCGTTATAAACTATGACAACATTTGGTCGTTATAAACAATCACTACATACATTTGGTCGTTATAAACTATGACAACCTTTGGTCGTTATAAACTATGGCAACACTTGGTCGTTATAAACTATGACAACATACATTTGATCGTTATAAACAATGACAACATTTGGTCGTTATAAACAATGACAACATTTGATCGTTATAAACTATGACAACATTTGGTCGTAATAAACTATGGCAACACTTGGTCGTTATAAACTATGACAACCTACATTTCGTCGTTATAAACTATGACAACATTTGGTCGTTATAAACTATGACAACATACATTTAGTCGTTATAAACTATGACAACATTTGGTCGTTATAAACTATGACAACATACATTTAGTCGTTATAAACTATGACAACATTTGGTCGTTATAAACTACGACAACATACATTTGGTCATTATAAACTATGAGAACATTTGGTCGTTATAAACAATGGCAACACTTGGTCGTTATAAACTATGACAACATACATTTGGTCGTTATAAACTATGACAACATTTGGTCGTTATAAACAATGACAACATACATTTGGTCGTTATAAACTATGACAACATTTGGTCGTTATAAACTATGACAACATACATTTGGTCGTTATAAACTATGACAACATTTGGTCGTTATAAACTATGACAGCATTTGGTCGTTATAAACTATGACAACATACATTTGGTCGTTATAAACTATGACAACATACATTTGGTCGTTATAAACAATGACAACATTTGGTCGTTATAAACTATGACAACGTTTGATCGTTATAAACTATGACAACATACATTTTGTCGTTATAAACTATGGCAACATACATTTGGTCGTTATAAACTATGACAATATTTGGTCGTTATAAACTATGACAACATTTGGTCGTTATAAACAATCACTACATACATTTGGTCGTTATAAACTATGACAACCTTTGGTCGTTATAAACTATGGCAACACTTGGTCGTTATAAACTATGACAACATACATTTGATCGTTATAAACAATGACAACATTTGGTCGTTATAAACAATGACAACATTTGATCGTTATAAACTATGACAACATTTGGTCGTAATAAACTATGGCAACACTTGGTCGTTATAAACTATGACAACCTACATTTCGTCGTTATAAACTATGACAACATTTGGTCGTTATAAACTATGACAACATACATTTAGTCGTTATAAACTATGACAACATTTGGTCGTTATAAACTATGACAACATACATTTAGTCGTTATAAACTATGACAACATTTGGTCGTTATAAACTACGACAACATACATTTGGTCATTATAAACTATGAGAACATTTGGTCGTTATAAACAATGGCAACACTTGGTCGTTATAAACTATGACAACATACATTTGGTCGTTATAAACTATGACAACATTTGGTCGTTATAAACAATGACAACATACATTTGGTCGTTATAAACTATGACAACATTTGGTCGTTATAAACTATGACAACATACATTTGGTCGTTATAAACTATGACAACATTTGGTCGTTATAAACTATGACAGCATTTGGTCGTTATAAACTATGACAACATACATTTGGTCGTTATAAACTATGACAACATACATTTGGTCGTTATAAACAATGACAACATTTGGTCGTTATAAACTATGACAACGTTTGATCGTTATAAACTATGACAACATACATTAGGTCGTTATAAACTATGGCAACACTTGGTCGTTATAAACTATGACAATATACATTAGGTCGTTATAAACTATGACAACATTTGGTCGTTATAAACTATGACAACATACATTTGGTCGTTATAAACTGGCAACATTTGGTTGTTATAAACTATGACAACATACATTTGGTCGTTATAAACAATGACAACATTTGGTCGTTATAAACAATGACAACATTTGATCGTTATAAACTATGAGAACATATGGTCGTTATAAACTATGACAACATTTGATCGTTATAAACTATGACAACATTTGGTCGTTATAAACTATGGCAACACTTGGTCGTTATAAACTATGATAACATACATTTGGTTGTTATAAACTATGGCAACATTTGGTCGTTATAAACTATGACAACATTTGGTCGTTATAAACTATGGCAACACTTGGTCGTTATAAACTATGGCAACATACATTTGGTCGTTATAAACTATGACAACATACATTAGGTCGTTAAAAACTATGACAACATTTGGTCGTTATAAACTAAGACAACATTTGGTCGTTATAAACTATGACAACATACATTTTGTCGTTATAAACTATGGCAACATACATTTGGTCGTTATAAACTATGACAACATTTGGTCGTTATAAACAATCACTACATACATTTGGTCGTTATAAACTATGACAACCTTTGGTCGTTATAAACTATGGCAACACTTGGTCGTTATAAACTATGACAACATATATTTGATCGTTATAAACAATGACAACATTTGGTCGTTATAAACAATGACAACATTTGATCGTTATAAACTATGACAACATTTGGTCGTAATAAACTATGGCAAGACTTGGTCGTTATAAACTATGACAACCTACATTTCGTCGTTATAAACTATGACAACATTTGGTCGTTATGAACTATGACAACATACATTTGGTCGTTATAAATTATGACAATATTTGGTCGTTATAAACTATGAGAACAAACATTTGGTCGTTATAAACTATGACAACATACATTTGGTCGTTATAAACTATAACAACATTTGGTCGTTATAAACTATGACAACATACATTTGGTCGATATAAACTATGGCAACATTTGGTCGTTATAAACTATGACAACATTTGGTCGTTATAAACTATAGCAACACTTGGTCGTTATAAACTATGACAACATACATTTGGTCGTTATAAACTATGGCAACATTTGGTCGTTATAAACTATGACAACATTTGGTCGTTATAAACTATAGCAACACTTGGTCGTTATAAACTATGGCAACATACATTTGGGCGTTATAAACTATGACAACATACATTAGGTCGTTAAAAACTATGACAACATTTGGTCGTTATAAACTATGACAACATTTGGTCGTTATAAACTATGACAACATACATTTTGTCGTTATAAACTATGGCAACATACATTTGGTCGTTATAAACTATGACAATATTTGGTCGTTATAAACTATGACAACATTTGGTCGTTATAAACAATCACTACATACATTTGGTCGTTATAAACTATGACAACCTTTGGTCGTTATAAACTATGGCAACACTTGGTCGTTATAAACTATGACAACATACATTTGATCGTTATAAACAATGACAACATTTGGTCGTTATAAACAATGACAACATTTGATCGTTATAAACTATGACAACATTTGGTCGTAATAAACTATGGCAACACTTGGTCGTTATAAACTATGACAACCTACATTTCGTCGTTATAAACTATGACAACATTTGGTCGTTATAAACTATGACAACATACATTTAGTCGTTATAAACTATGACAACATTTGGTCGTTATAAACTATGACAACATACATTTAGTCGTTATAAACTATGACAACATTTGGTCGTTATAAACTACGACAACATACATTTGGTCATTATAAACTATGAGAACATTTGGTCGTTATAAACAATGGCAACACTTGGTCGTTATAAACTATGACAACATACATTTGGTCGTTATAAACTATGACAACATTTGGTCGTTATAAACAATGACAACATACATTTGGTCGTTATAAACTATGACAACATTTGGTCGTTATAAACTATGACAACATACATTTGGTCGTTATAAACTATGACAACATTTGGTCGTTATAAACTATGACAGCATTTGGTCGTTATAAACTATGACAACATACATTTGGTCGTTATAAACTATGACAACATACATTTGGTCGTTATAAACAATGACAACATTTGGTCGTTATAAACTATGACAACGTTTGATCGTTATAAACTATGACAACATACATTAGGTCGTTATAAACTATGGCAACACTTGGTCGTTATAAACTATGACAATATACATTAGGTCGTTATAAACTATGACAACATTTGGTCGTTATAAACTATGACAACATACATTTGGTCGTTATAAACTGGCAACATTTGGTTGTTATAAACTATGACAACATACATTTTGTCGTTATAAACAATGACAACATTTGGTCGTTATAAACAATGACAACATTTGATCGTTATAAACTATGAGAACATATGGTCGTTATAAACTATGACAACATTTGATCGTTATAAACTATGAGAACATTTGGTCGTTATAAACAATGACTTCATTTGATCGTTATAAACTATGAGAACATTTGGTCGTTATAAACTATGACAACATTTGATCGTTATAAACTATGAGAACATTTGGTCGTTATAAACAATGACAACATTTGATCGTTATAAACTATGACAACATACATTTGGTCGTAATAAACTATGACAACAGTTGATTGTTATAAACTATGACAACATTTGGCCGTTATAAACTATGACAAAGTACATTTGGTGGTTATAAACTATGGCAACATTTGGTCGTTATAAACTATGACAACATTTGACCGTTATAAACTATGACAACATTTGGTCGTTATAAACTATGACCACATACATTTGGTCGTTATAAACTATAAAAACATTTGGTCGTTATAAACTATGACAACATTTGGTCGTTATAAACTATGGCAACATTCGGTCGTTATAAACTATGACAACATACATTTGGTCGTTATAAACTATGGCAACATACATTTGGTCGTTATAAACTATGACAACATTTGGTCGTTATAAACTATGACAACATACATTTGGTCGTTATAAACTATGACAACATACATTTGGTCGTTATAAACTATGACAACATACATTTGGTCGTTATAAACTATGGCAACATACATTTGGTCGTTATAAACTATGACAACATTTGGCCGTTATAAACTATGACAACATACATTTGGTCGTTATAAACTATGACAACATACATTTGGTCGTTATAAACTATGACAACATACATTTGGACGTTATAAACTATGACAACATTTGGTCGTTATAAACTATGACAACATACATTTGGTCGTTATAAACTATGACATCATACATTTGAACGTTATAAACTATGACAACATACATTAGTTCGTTATAAACTATGACAACATTTGGTCGTTATAAACTATGACAACATAGATTTGTTCGTTATAAACTATGACAACATTTGGTCGTTATAAACTATGACAACATTTGGTCGTTATAAACTATGACAACATTTGGTCGTTATAAACTATGACAACATACATTTGGTCGTTATAAACTATGACAACATTTGGCCGTTATAAACTATGACAACATTTGGTCGTTATAAACTATGACAACTTTTGGTCGTTATGAACTATGACAACATACATTTGGTCGTTATAAACTATGACAACATACAGTTGGTCGTTATAAACTATAACAACATTTGGTCGTTATAAACTATGACAACATTTGGTCGTTATAAACTATGACAACATACATTTCGTCGTTATAAACTATGGCAACATTTGGTCGTTATAAACTATGACAACATTTGGTCGTTATGAACTATGACAACATACATTTGGTCGTTATAAATTATGACAACATTTGGTCGTTATAAACTATGAGAACAAACATTTGGTCGTTATAAACTATGACAACATACATTTGGTCGTTATAAACTATAACAACATTTGGTCGTTATAAACTATGACAACATACATTTGGTCGATATAAACTATGGCAACATTTGGTCGTTATAAACTATGACAACATTTGGTCGTTATAAACTATGGCAACACTTGGTCGTTATAAACTATGACAACATACATTTGGTCGTTATAAACTATGGCAACATTTGGTCGTTATAAACTATGACAACATTTGGTCGTTATAAACTATGGCAACACTTGGTCGTTATAAACTATGGCAACATACATTTGGTGGTTATAAACTATGACAACATACATTAGGTCGTTAAAAACTATGACAACATTTGGTCGTTATAAACTATGACAACATTTGGTCGTTATAAACTATGACAACATACATTTTGTCGTTATAAACTATGGCAACATACATTTGGTCGTTATAAACTATGACAACATTTGGTCGTTATAAACTATGACAACATTTGGTCGTTATAAACTATCACTACATACATTTGGTCGTTATAAACTATGACAACATACATTTGATCGTTATAAACAATGACAACATTTGGTCGTTATAAACAATGACAACATTTGATCGTTATAAACTATGACAACATTTGGTCGTAATAAACTATGGCAACACTTGGTCGTTATAAACTATGACAACCTACATTTCGTCGTTATAAACTATGACAACATTTGGTCGTTATAAACTAGGACAACATACATTTAGTCGTTATAAACTATGACAACATTTGGTCGTTATAAACTATGACAACATACATTTAGTCGTTATAAACTATGACAACATTTGGTCGTTATAAACTACGACGACATACATTTGGTCATTATAAACTATGAGAACATTTGGTCGTTATAAACTATGGCAACACTTGGTCGTTATAAACTAGGACAACATACATTTGGTCGTTATAAACTATGACAACATTTGGTCGTTATAAACAATGACAACATACATTTGGTCGTTATAAACTATGACAACATTTGGTCGTTATAAACTATGACAACATTTGGTCGTTATAAACTATGACAGCATTTGGTCGTTATAAACTATGACAACATACATTTGGTCGTTATAAACTATGACAACATACATTTGGTCGTTATAAACAATGACAAGGTTTGGTCGTTATGAACTATGACAACGTTTGATCGTTATAAACTATGACAACATACATTAGGTCGTTATAAACTATGGCAACACTTGGTCGTTATAAACTATGACAATATAAATTAGGTCGTTAAAAACTATGACAACATTTGGTCGTTAAAAACTATGACAACATACATTTGGTCGTTATAAACTGGCAACATTTGGTTGTTATAAACTATGACAACATACATTTGGTCGTTATAAACAATGATAACATTTGGTCGTTATAAACAATGACAACATTTGATCGTTATAAACTATGAGAACATTTGGTCGTTATAAACTATGACAACATTTGATCGTTATAAACTATGACAACATTTGGTCGTTATAAACTATGGCAACACTTGGTCGTTATAAACTATGGCAACATACATTTGGTCGTTATAAACTATGACAACATACATTAGGTCGTTAAAAACTATGACAACATTTGGTCGTTATAAACTATGACAACATTTGGTCGTTATAAACTATGACAACATACATTTTGTCGTTATAAACTATGACAACATTTGGTCGTTATAAACTATCACTACATACATTTGGTCGTTATAAACTATGACAACATACATTTGATCGTTATAAATAATGACAACATTTGGTCGTTATAAACAATGACAACATTTGATCGTTATAAACTATGACAACATTTGGTCGTAATAAACTATGGCAACACTTGGTCGTTATAAACTATGACAACCTACATTTCGTCGTTATAAACTATGACAACATTTGGTCGTTATAAACTATGACAACATACATTTAGTCGTTATAAACTATGACAACATTTGGTCGTTATAAACTATGACAACATACATTTAGTCGTTATAAACTATGACAACATTTGGTCGTTATAAACTACGACGACATACATTTGGTCATTATAAACTATGAGAACATTTGGTCGTTATAAACTATGGCAACACTTGGTCGTTATAAACTATGACAACATACATTTGGTCGTTATAAACTATGACAACATTTGGTCGTTATAAACAATGACAACATACATTTGGTCGTTATAAACTATGACAACATTTGGTCGTTATAAACTATGACAACATACATTTGGTCGTTATAAACTATGACAACATTTGGTCGTTATAAACTATGACAGCATTTGGTCGTTATAAACTATGACAACATACATTTGGTCGTTATAAACAATGACAACATTTGGTCGTTATAAACAATGACAACATTTGATCGTTATAAACTATGAGAACATATGGTCGTTATAAACTATGACAACATTTGATCGTTATAAACTATGACAACATTTGGTCGTTATAAACTATGGCAACACTTGGTCGTTATAAACTATGATAACATACATTTGGTTGTTATAAACTATGGCAACATTTGGTCGTTATAAACTATGACAACATTTGGTCGTTATAAACTATGGCAACACTTGGTCGTTATAAACTATGGCAACATACATTTGGTCGTTATAAACTATGACAACATACATTAGGTCGTTAAAAACTATGACAACATTTGGTCGTTATAAACTAAGACAACATTTGGTCGTTATAAACTATGACAACATACATTTTGTCGTTATAAACTATGGCAACATACATTTGGTCGTTATAAACTATGACAACATTTGGTCGTTATAAACAATCACTACATACATTTGGTCGTTATAAACTATGACAACCTTTGGTCGTTATAAACTATGGCAACACTTGGTCGTTATAAACTATGACAACATATATTTGATCGTTATAAACAATGACAACATTTGGTCGTTATAAACAATGACAACATTTGATCGTTATAAACTATGACAACATTTGGTCGTAATAAACTATGGCAAGACTTGGTCGTTATAAACTATGACAACCTACATTTCGTCGTTATAAACTATGACAACATTTGGTCGTTATGAACTATGACAACATACATTTGGTCGTTATAAATTATGACAATATTTGGTCGTTATAAACTATGAGAACAAACATTTGGTCGTTATAAACTATGACAACATACATTTGGTCGTTATAAACTATAACAACATTTGGTCGTTATAAACTATGACAACATACATTTGGTCGATATAAACTATGGCAACATTTGGTCGTTATAAACTATGACAACATTTGGTCGTTATAAACTATAGCAACACTTGGTCGTTATAAACTATGACAACATACATTTGGTCGTTATAAACTATGGCAACATTTGGTCGTTATAAACTATGACAACATTTGGTCGTTATAAACTATAGCAACACTTGGTCGTTATAAACTATGGCAACATACATTTGGGCGTTATAAACTATGACAACATACATTAGGTCGTTAAAAACTATGACAACATTTGGTCGTTATAAACTATGACAACATTTGGTCGTTATAAACTATGACAACATACATTTTGTCGTTATAAACTATGGCAACATACATTTGGTCGTTATAAACTATGACAATATTTGGTCGTTATAAACTATGACAACATTTGGTCGTTATAAACAATCACTACATACATTTGGTCGTTATAAACTATGACAACCTTTGGTCGTTATAAACTATGGCAACACTTGGTCGTTATAAACTATGACAACATACATTTGATCGTTATAAACAATGACAACATTTGGTCGTTATAAACAATGACAACATTTGATCGTTATAAACTATGACAACATTTGGTCGTAATAAACTATGGCAACACTTGGTCGTTATAAACTATGACAACCTACATTTCGTCGTTATAAACTATGACAACATTTGGTCGTTATAAACTATGACAACATACATTTAGTCGTTATAAACTATGACAACATTTGGTCGTTATAAACTATGACAACATACATTTAGTCGTTATAAACTATGACAACATTTGGTCGTTATAAACTACGACAACATACATTTGGTCATTATAAACTATGAGAACATTTGGTCGTTATAAACAATGGCAACACTTGGTCGTTATAAACTATGACAACATACATTTGGTCGTTATAAACTATGACAACATTTGGTCGTTATAAACAATGACAACATACATTTGGTCGTTATAAACTATGACAGCATTTGGTCGTTATAAACTATGACAACATACATTTGGTCGTTATAAACTATGACAACATACATTTGGTCGTTATAAACAATGACAACATTTGGTCGTTATAAACTATGACAACGTTTGATCGTTATAAACTATGACAACATACATTAGGTCGTTATAAACTATGGCAACACTTGGTCGTTATAAACTATGACAATATACATTAGGTCGTTATAAACTATGACAACATTTGGTCGTTATAAACTATGACAACATACATTTGGTCGTTATAAACTGGCAACATTTGGTTGTTATAAACTATGACAACATACATTTTGTCGTTATAAACAATGACAACATTTGGTCGTTATAAACAATGACAACATTTGATCGTTATAAACTATGAGAACATATGGTCGTTATAAACTATGACAACATTTGATCGTTATAAACTATGAGAACATTTGGTCGTTATAAACAATGACTTCATTTGATCGTTATAAACTATGAGAACATTTGGTCGTTATAAACTATGACAACATTTGATCGTTATAAACTATGAGAACATTTGGTCGTTATAAACAATGACAACATTTGATCGTTATAAACTATGACAACATACATTTGGTCGTAATAAACTATGACAACAGTTGATTGTTATAAACTATGACAACATTTGGCCGTTATAAACTATGACAAAGTACATTTGGTGGTTATAAACTATGGCAACATTTGGTCGTTATAAACTATGACAACATTTGACCGTTATAAACTATGACAACATTTGGTCGTTATAAACTATGACCACATACATTTGGTCGTTATAAACTATAAAAACATTTGGTCGTTATAAACTATGACAACATTTGGTCGTTATAAACTATGGCAACATTCGGTCGTTATAAACTATGACAACATACATTTGGTCGTTATAAACTATGGCAACATACATTTGGTCGTTATAAACTATGACAACATTTGGTCGTTATAAACTATGACAACATACATTTGGTCGTTATAAACTATGACAACATACATTTGGTCGTTATAAACTATGACAACATACATTTGGTCGTTATAAACTATGGCAACATACATTTGGTCGTTATAAACTATGACAACATTTGGCCGTTATAAACTATGACAACATACATTTGGTCGTTATAAACTATGACAACATACATTTGGTCGTTATAAACTATGACAACATACATTTGGACGTTATAAACTATGACAACATTTGGTCGTTATAAACTATGACAACATACATTTGGTCGTTATAAACTATGACATCATACATTTGAACGTTATAAACTATGACAACATACATTAGTTCGTTATAAACTATGACAACATTTGGTCGTTATAAACTATGACAACATAGATTTGTTCGTTATAAACTATGACAACATTTGGTCGTTATAAACTATGACAACATTTGGTCGTTATAAACTATGACAACATTTGGTCGTTATAAACTATGACAACATACATTTGGTCGTTATAAACTATGACAACATTTGGCCGTTATAAACTATGACAACATTTGGTCGTTATAAACTATGACAACTTTTGGTCGTTATGAACTATGACAACATACATTTGGTCGTTATAAACTATGACAACATACAGTTGGTCGTTATAAACTATAACAACATTTGGTCGTTATAAACTATGACAACATTTGGTCGTTATAAACTATGACAACATACATTTCGTCGTTATAAACTATGGCAACATTTGGTCGTTATAAACTATGACAACATTTGGTCGTTATGAACTATGACAACATACATTTGGTCGTTATAAATTATGACAACATTTGGTCGTTATAAACTATGAGAACAAACATTTGGTCGTTATAAACTATGACAACATACATTTGGTCGTTATAAACTATAACAACATTTGGTCGTTATAAACTATGACAACATACATTTGGTCGATATAAACTATGGCAACATTTGGTCGTTATAAACTATGACAACATTTGGTCGTTATAAACTATGGCAACACTTGGTCGTTATAAACTATGACAACATACATTTGGTCGTTATAAACTATGGCAACATTTGGTCGTTATAAACTATGACAACATTTGGTCGTTATAAACTATGGCAACACTTGGTCGTTATAAACTATGGCAACATACATTTGGTGGTTATAAACTATGACAACATACATTAGGTCGTTAAAAACTATGACAACATTTGGTCGTTATAAACTATGACAACATTTGGTCGTTATAAACTATGACAACATACATTTTGTCGTTATAAACTATGGCAACATACATTTGGTCGTTATAAACTATGACAACATTTGGTCGTTATAAACTATGACAACATTTGGTCGTTATAAACTATCACTACATACATTTGGTCGTTATAAACTATGACAACATACATTTGATCGTTATAAACAATGACAACATTTGGTCGTTATAAACAATGACAACATTTGATCGTTATAAACTATGACAACATTTGGTCGTAATAAACTATGGCAACACTTGGTCGTTATAAACTATGACAACCTACATTTCGTCGTTATAAACTATGACAACATTTGGTCGTTATAAACTAGGACAACATACATTTAGTCGTTATAAACTATGACAACATTTGGTCGTTATAAACTATGACAACATACATTTAGTCGTTATAAACTATGACAACATTTGGTCGTTATAAACTACGACGACATACATTTGGTCATTATAAACTATGAGAACATTTGGTCGTTATAAACTATGGCAACACTTGGTCGTTATAAACTAGGACAACATACATTTGGTCGTTATAAACTATGACAACATTTGGTCGTTATAAACAATGACAACATACATTTGGTCGTTATAAACTATGACAACATTTGGTCGTTATAAACTATGACAACATTTGGTCGTTATAAACTATGACAGCATTTGGTCGTTATAAACTATGACAACATACATTTGGTCGTTATAAACTATGACAACATACATTTGGTCGTTATAAACAATGACAAGGTTTGGTCGTTATGAACTATGACAACGTTTGATCGTTATAAACTATGACAACATACATTAGGTCGTTATAAACTATGGCAACACTTGGTCGTTATAAACTATGACAATATAAATTAGGTCGTTAAAAACTATGACAACATTTGGTCGTTAAAAACTATGACAACATACATTTGGTCGTTATAAACTGGCAACATTTGGTTGTTATAAACTATGACAACATACATTTGGTCGTTATAAACAATGATAACATTTGGTCGTTATAAACAATGACAACATTTGATCGTTATAAACTATGAGAACATTTGGTCGTTATAAACTATGACAACATTTGATCGTTATAAACTATGACAACATTTGGTCGTTATAAACTATGGCAACACTTGGTCGTTATAAACTATGGCAACATACATTTGGTCGTTATAAACTATGACAACATACATTAGGTCGTTAAAAACTATGACAACATTTGGTCGTTATAAACTATGACAACATTTGGTCGTTATAAACTATGACAACATACATTTTGTCGTTATAAACTATGACAACATTTGGTCGTTATAAACTATCACTACATACATTTGGTCGTTATAAACTATGACAACATACATTTGATCGTTATAAATAATGACAACATTTGGTCGTTATAAACAATGACAACATTTGATCGTTATAAACTATGACAACATTTGGTCGTAATAAACTATGGCAACACTTGGTCGTTATAAACTATGACAACCTACATTTCGTCGTTATAAACTATGACAACATTTGGTCGTTATAAACTATGACAACATACATTTAGTCGTTATAAACTATGACAACATTTGGTCGTTATAAACTATGACAACATACATTTAGTCGTTATAAACTATGACAACATTTGGTCGTTATAAACTACGACGACATACATTTGGTCATTATAAACTATGAGAACATTTGGTCGTTATAAACTATGGCAACACTTGGTCGTTATAAACTATGACAACATACATTTGGTCGTTATAAACTATGACAACATTTGGTCGTTATAAACAATGACAACATACATTTGGTCGTTATAAACTATGACAACATTTGGTCGTTATAAACTATGACAACATACATTTGGTCGTTATAAACTATGACAACATTTGGTCGTTATAAACTATGACAGCATTTGGTCGTTATAAACTATGACAACATACATTTGGTCGTTATAAACAATGACAACATTTGGTCGTTATAAACAATGACAACATTTGATCGTTATAAACTATGAGAACATATGGTCGTTATAAACTATGACAACATTTGATCGTTATAAACTATGACAACATTTGGTCGTTATAAACTATGGCAACACTTGGTCGTTATAAACTATGATAACATACATTTGGTTGTTATAAACTATGGCAACATTTGGTCGTTATAAACTATGACAACATTTGGTCGTTATAAACTATGGCAACACTTGGTCGTTATAAACTATGGCAACATACATTTGGTCGTTATAAACTATGACAACATACATTAGGTCGTTAAAAACTATGACAACATTTGGTCGTTATAAACTAAGACAACATTTGGTCGTTATAAACTATGACAACATACATTTTGTCGTTATAAACTATGGCAACATACATTTGGTCGTTATAAACTATGACAACATTTGGTCGTTATAAACAATCACTACATACATTTGGTCGTTATAAACTATGACAACCTTTGGTCGTTATAAACTATGGCAACACTTGGTCGTTATAAACTATGACAACATATATTTGATCGTTATAAACAATGACAACATTTGGTCGTTATAAACAATGACAACATTTGATCGTTATAAACTATGACAACATTTGGTCGTAATAAACTATGGCAAGACTTGGTCGTTATAAACTATGACAACCTACATTTCGTCGTTATAAACTATGACAACATTTGGTCGTTATGAACTATGACAACATACATTTGGTCGTTATAAATTATGACAATATTTGGTCGTTATAAACTATGAGAACAAACATTTGGTCGTTATAAACTATGACAACATACATTTGGTCGTTATAAACTATAACAACATTTGGTCGTTATAAACTATGACAACATACATTTGGTCGATATAAACTATGGCAACATTTGGTCGTTATAAACTATGACAACATTTGGTCGTTATAAACTATAGCAACACTTGGTCGTTATAAACTATGACAACATACATTTGGTCGTTATAAACTATGGCAACATTTGGTCGTTATAAACTATGACAACATTTGGTCGTTATAAACTATAGCAACACTTGGTCGTTATAAACTATGGCAACATACATTTGGGCGTTATAAACTATGACAACATACATTAGGTCGTTAAAAACTATGACAACATTTGGTCGTTATAAACTATGACAACATTTGGTCGTTATAAACTATGACAACATACATTTTGTCGTTATAAACTATGGCAACATACATTTGGTCGTTATAAACTATGACAATATTTGGTCGTTATAAACTATGACAACATTTGGTCGTTATAAACAATCACTACATACATTTGGTCGTTATAAACTATGACAACCTTTGGTCGTTATAAACTATGGCAACACTTGGTCGTTATAAACTATGACAACATACATTTGATCGTTATAAACAATGACAACATTTGGTCGTTATAAACAATGACAACATTTGATCGTTATAAACTATGACAACATTTGGTCGTAATAAACTATGGCAACACTTGGTCGTTATAAACTATGACAACCTACATTTCGTCGTTATAAACTATGACAACATTTGGTCGTTATAAACTATGACAACATACATTTAGTCGTTATAAACTATGACAACATTTGGTCGTTATAAACTATGACAACATACATTTAGTCGTTATAAACTATGACAACATTTGGTCGTTATAAACTACGACAACATACATTTGGTCATTATAAACTATGAGAACATTTGGTCGTTATAAACAATGGCAACACTTGGTCGTTATAAACTATGACAACATACATTTGGTCGTTATAAACTATGACAACATTTGGTCGTTATAAACAATGACAACATACATTTGGTCGTTATAAACTATGACAACATTTGGTCGTTATAAACTATGACAACATACATTTGGTCGTTATAAACTATGACAACATTTGGTCGTTATAAACTATGACAGCATTTGGTCGTTATAAACTATGACAACATACATTTGGTCGTTATAAACTATGACAACATACATTTGGTCGTTATAAACAATGACAACATTTGGTCGTTATAAACTATGACAACGTTTGATCGTTATAAACTATGACAACATACATTAGGTCGTTATAAACTATGGCAACACTTGGTCGTTATAAACTATGACAATATACATTAGGTCGTTATAAACTATGACAACATTTGGTCGTTATAAACTATGACAACATACATTTGGTCGTTATAAACTGGCAACATTTGGTTGTTATAAACTATGACAACATACATTTTGTCGTTATAAACAATGACAACATTTGGTCGTTATAAACAATGACAACATTTGATCGTTATAAACTATGAGAACATATGGTCGTTATAAACTATGACAACATTTGATCGTTATAAACTATGAGAACATTTGGTCGTTATAAACTATGACAACATTTGATCGTTATAAACTATGAGAACATTTGGTCGTTATAAACAATGACAACATTTGATCGTTATAAACTATGACAACATACATTTGGTCGTAATAAACTATGACAACAGTTGATTGTTATAAACTATGACAACATTTGGCCGTTATAAACTATGACAAAGTACATTTGGTGGTTATAAACTATGGCAACATTTGGTCGTTATAAACTATGACAACATTTGACCGTTATAAACTATGACAACATTTGGTCGTTATAAACTATGACCACATACATTTGGTCGTTATAAACTATAAAAACATTTGGTCGTTATAAACTATGACAACATTTGGTCGTTATAAACTATGGCAACATTCGGTCGTTATAAACTATGACAACATACATTTGGTCGTTATAAACTATGGCAACATACATTTGGTCGTTATAAACTATGACAACATTTGGTCGTTATAAACTATGACAACATACATTTGGTCGTTATAAACTATGACAACATACATTTGGTCGTTATAAACTATGACAACATACATTTGGTCGTTATAAACTATGGCAACATACATTTGGTCGTTATAAACTATGACAACATTTGGCCGTTATAAACTATGACAACATACATTTGGTCGTTATAAACTATGACAACATACATTTGGTCGTTATAAACTATGACAACATACATTTGGACGTTATAAACTATGACAACATTTGGTCGTTATAAACTAAGACAACATACATTTGGTCGTTATAAACTATGACATCATACATTTGAACGTTATAAACTATGACAACATACATTAGTTCGTTCTAAACTATGACAACATTTGGTCGTTATAAACTAAGACAACATAGATTTGTTCGTTATAAACTATGACAACATTTGGTCGTTATAAACTATGACAACATTTGGTCGTTATAAACTATGACAACATTTGGTCGTTATAAACTATGACAACATACATTTGGTCGTTATAAACTATGACAACATTTGGCCGTTATAAACTATGACAACATTTGGTCGTTATAAACTATGACAACTTTTGGTCGTTATGAACTATGACAACATACATTTGGTCGTTATAAACTATGACAACATACAGTTGGTCGTTATAAACTATAACAACATTTGGTCGTTATAACCTATGACAACATTTGGTCGTTATAAACTATGACAACATTTGGTCGTTATAAACTATGACAACATACATTTGGTCGTTATAAACTATGACAACATTTGGTCGGTATAAACTATGACAACATACATTTGGACGTTATAAACTATGACAACTTTTGGTCGTTATAAACTATGACAACATACATTTCGTCGTTATAAACTATGGCAACATTTGGTCGTTATAAACTATGACAACATTTGATCGTTATAAACTATGACAACATACATTTGGTCGTAATAAACTATGACAACATACATTTGGTCGTTATAAACTATGACAACATACAGTTGGTCGTTATAAACTATAACAACATTTGGTCGTTATAAACAATGACAACAGTTGATCGTTATAAACTATGACAACGTTTAGTCGTTATAAACTATCACAACATACATTTGGTCGTTATAAACTATGACAACATTTGGTCGTTATAAACTATGACAATATACATTAGGTCGTTATAAACTATGACAACATTTGGCCGTTATAAACTATGACAAATTACATTTGGTGGTTATAAACTATGGCAACATTTGGTCGTTATAAACTATGACAACATTTGACCGTTATAAACTATGACAACATTTGGTCGTTATAAACTATGACCACATACATTTGGTCGTTATAAACTATAAAAACATTTGGTCGTTATAAACTATGACAACATTTGGTCGTTATAAACTATGGCAACATTCGGTCCTTATAAACTATGACAACATACATTTGGTCGTTATAAACTATGGCAACATACATTTGGTCGTTATAAACTATGACAACATTTGGTCGTTATAAACTATGACAACATACATTTGGTCGTTATAAACTATGACAACATACATTTGGTCGTTATAAACTATGACAACATACATTTGGTCGTTATAAACTATGGCAACATACATTTGGTCGTTATAAACTATGACAACATTTGGCCGTTATAAACTATGACAACATACATTTGGTCGTTATAAACTATGACAACATACATTTGGTCGTTATAAACTATGACAACATACATTTGGACGTTATAAACTATGACAACATTTGGTCGTTATAAACTATGACAACATACATTTGGTCGTTATAAACTATGACATCATACATTTGAACGTTATAAACTATGACAACATACATTAGTTCGTTATAAACTATGACAACATTTGGTCGTTATAAACTATGACAACATAGATTAGTTCGTTATAAACTATGACAACATTTGGTCGTTATAAATTATGACAACATTTGGTTGTTATAAACTATGACAACATTTGGGCGTTATAAACTATGACAACATACATTTGGTCGTTATAAACTATGACAACATTTGGCCGTTATAAACTATGACAACATTTGGTCGTTATAAACTATGACAACTTTTGGTCGTTATGAACTATGACAACATACATTTGGTCGTTATAAACTATGACAACATACAGTTGGTCGTTATAAACTATAACAACATTTGGTCGTTATAAACTATGACAACATTTGGTCGTTATAAACTATGACAACATTTGGTCGTTATAAACTATGACAACATTTGGTGGGTATAAACTATGACAACATACATTTGGACGTTATAAACTATGACAACTTTTGGTCGTTATAAACTATGACAACATACATTTCGTCGTTATAAACTATGGCAACATTTGGTCGTTATAAACTATGACAACATTTGGTCGTTATGAACTATGACAACATACATTTGGTCGTTATAAACTATAACAACATTTGGTCGTTATAAACTATGACAACATACATTTGGTCGATATAAACTATGACAACCTTTGGTCGTTATAAACTATGGCAACACTTGGTCGTTATAAACTATGACAACATACATTTGATCGTTATAAACAATGACAACATTTGGTCGTTATAAACAATGACAACATTTGATCGTTATAAACTATGACAACATTTGGTCGTAATAAACTATGGCAACACTTGGTCGTTATAAACTATGACAACCTACATTTCGTCGTTATAAACTATGACAACATTTGGTCGTTATAAACTATGACAACATACATTTAGTCGTTATAAACTATGACAACATTTGGTCGTTATAAACTATGACAACATTTGGTCGTTATGAACTATGACAACATACATTTGGTCGTTATAAATTATGACAACATTTGGTCGTTATAAACTATGAGAACAAACATTTGGTCGTTATAAACTATGACAACATACATTTGGTCGTTATAAACTATAACAACATTTGGTCGTTATAAACTATGACAACATACATTTGGTCGATATAAACTATGGCAACATTTGGTCGTTATAAACTATGACAACATTTGGTCGTTATAAACTATGGCAACACTTGGTCGTTATAAACTATGACAACATACATTTGGTCGTTATAAACTATGGCAACATTTGGTCGTTATAAACTATGACAACATTTGGTCGTTATAAACTATAGCAACACTTGGTCGTTATAAACTATGGCAACATACATTTGGTCGTTATAAACTATGACAACATACATTAGGTCGTTAAAAACTATGACACCATTTGGTCGTTATAAACTATGACAACATTTGGTCGTTATAAACTATGACAACATACATTTTGTCGTTATAAACTATGGCAACATACATTTGGTCGTTATAAACTATGACAACATTTGGTCGTTATAAACTATGACAACATTTGGTCGTTATAAACAATCACTACATACATTTGGTCGTTATAAACTATGACAACCTTTGGTCGTTATAAACTATGGCAACACTTGGTCGTTATAAACTATGACAACATACATTTGATCGTTATAAACAATGACAACATTTGGTCGTTATAAACAATGACAACATTTGATCGTTATAAACTATGACAACATTTGGTCGTAATAAACTATGGCAACACTTGGTCGTTATAAACTATGACAACCTACATTTCGTCGTTATAAACTATGACAACATTTGGTCGTTATAAACTATGACAACAAACATTTGGTCGTTATAAACTATGACATCATACATTTGAACGTTATAAACTATGACAACATACATTAGTTCGTTATAAACTATGACAACATTTGGTCGTTATAAACTATGACAACATAGATTTGTTCGTTATAAACTATGACAACATTTGGTCGTTATAAACTATGACAACATTTGGTCGTTATAAACTATGACAACATTTGGTCGTTATAAACTATGACAACATACATTTGGTCGTTATAAACTATGACAACATTTGGCCGTTATAAACTATGACAACATTTGGTCGTTATAAACTATGACAACTTTTGGTCGTTATGAACTATGACAACATACATTTGGTCGTTATAAACTATGACAACATACAGTTGGTCGTTATAAACTATAACAACATTTGGTCGTTATAAACTATGACAACATTTGGTCGTTATAAACTATGACAACATTTGGTCGTTATAAACTATGACAACATACATTTGGTCGTTATAAACTATGACAATATTTGGTCGGTATAAACTATGACAACATACATTTGGACGTTATAAACTATGACAACTTTTGGTCGTTATAAACTATGACAACATACATTTCGTCGTTATAAACTATGGCAACATTTGGTCGTTATAAACTATGACAACATTTGATCGTTATAAACTATGACAACATACATTTGGTCGTAATAAACTATGACAACATTTGGTCGTTATAAACAATGACAACAGTTGATCGTTATAAACTATGACAACGTTTAGTCGTTATAAACTATCACAACATACATTTGGTCGTTATAAACTATGACAACATTTGGTCGTTATAAACTATGACAATATACATTAGGTCGTTATAAACTATGACAACATTTGGCCGTTATAAACTATGACAAAGTACATTTGGTGGTTATAAACTATGGCAACATTTGGTCGTTATAAACTATGACAACATTTGACCGTTATAAACTATGACAACATTTGGTCGTTATAAACTATGACCACATACATTTGGTCGTTATAAACTATAAAAACATTTGGTCGTTATAAACTATGACAACATTTGGTCGTTATAAAATATGGCAACATTCGGTCGTTATAAACTATGACAACATACATTTGGTCGTTATAAACTATGGCAACATACATTTGGTCGTTATAAACTATGACAACATTTGGTCGTTATAAACTATGACAACATACATTTGGTCGTTATAAACTATGACAACATACATTTGGTCGTTATAAACTATGACAACATACATTTGGTCGTTATAAACTATGGCAACATACATTTGGTGTTATAAACTATGACAACATTTGGCCGTTATAAACTATGACAACATACATTTGGTCGTTATAAACTATGACAACATACATTTGGTCGTTATAAACTATGACAACATACATTTGGACGTTATAAACTATGACAACATTTGGTCGTTATAAACTATGACAACATACATTTGGTCGTTATAAACTATGACATCATACATTTGAACGTTATAAACTATGACAACATACATTAGTTCGTTATAAACTATGACAACATTTGGTCGTTATAAACTATGACAACATAGATTAGTTCGTTATAAACTATGACAACATTTGGTCGTTATAAACTATGACAACATTTGGTCGTTATAAACTATGACAACATTTGGTCGTTATAAACTATGACAACATACATTTGGTCGTTATAAACTATGACAACATTTGGCCGTTATAAACTATGACAACATTTGGTCGTTATAAACTATGACAACTTTTGGTCGTTATGAACTATGACAACATACATTTGGTCGTTATAAACTATGACAACATACAGTTGGTCGTTATAAACTATAACAAAATTTGGTCGTTATAAACTATGACAACATTTGGTCGTTATAAACTATGACAACATTTGGTCGTTATAAACTATGACAACATACATTTGGTCGTTATAAACTATGACAACATTTGGTGGGTATAAACTATGACAACATACATTTGGACGTTATAAACTATGACAACTTTTGGTCGTTATAAACTATGACAACATACATTTCGTCGTTATAAACTATGGCAACATTTGGTCGTTATAAACTATGACAACATTTGGTCGTTATGAACTATGACAACATACATTTGGTCGTTATAAATTATGACAACATTTGGTCGTTATAAACTATGAGAACAAACATTTGGTCGTTATAAACTATGACAACATACATTTGGTCGTTATAAACTATAACAACATTTGGTCGTTAGAAACTATGACAACATACATTTGGTCGATATGAACTATGGCAACATTTGGTCGTTATAAACTATGACAACATTTGGTCGTTATAAACTATGGCAACACTTGGTCGTTATAAACTATGATAACATACATTTGGTTGTTATAAACTATGGCAACATTTGGTCGTTATAAACTATGACAACATTTGGTCGTTATAAACTATGGCAACACTTGGTCGTTATAAACTATGGCAACATACATTTGGTCGTTATAAACTATGACAACATACATTAGGTCGTTAAAAACTATGACAACATTTGGTCGTTATAAACTAAGACAACATTTGGTCGTTATAAACTATGACAACATACATTTTGTCGTTATAAACTATGGCAACATACATTTGGTCGTTATAAACTATGACAACATTTGGTCGTTATAAACAATCACTACATACATTTGGTCGTTATAAACTATGACAACCTTTGGTCGTTATAAACTATGGCAACACTTGGTCGTTATAAACTATGACAACATATATTTGATCGTTATAAACAATGACAACATTTGGTCGTTATAAACAATGACAACATTTGATCGTTATAAACTATGACAACATTTGGTCGTAATAAACTATGGCAAGACTTGGTCGTTATAAACTATGACAACCTACATTTCGTCGTTATAAACTATGACAACATTTGGTCGTTATAAACTATGACAACATACATTTAGTCGTTATAAACTATGACAACATTTGGTCGTTATAAACTATGACAACATTTGGTCGTTATGAACTATGACAACATACATTTGGTCGTTATAAATTATGACAACATTTGGTTGTTATAAACTATGACAACATTTGGGCGTTATAAACTATGACAACATACATTTGGTCGTTATAAACTATGACAACATTTGGCCGTTATAAACTATGACAACATTTGGTCGTTATAAACTATGACAACTTTTGGTCGTTATGAACTATGACAACATACATTTGGTCGTTATAAACTATGACAACATACAGTTGGTCGTTATAAACTATAACAACATTTGGTCGTTATAAACTATGACAACATTTGGTCGTTATAAACTATGACAACATTTGGTCGTTATAAACTATGACAACATTTGGTGGGTATAAACTATGACAACATACATTTGGACGTTATAAACTATGACAACTTTTGGTCGTTATAAACTATGACAACATACATTTCGTCGTTATAAACTATGGCAACATTTGGTCGTTATAAACTATGACAACATTTGGTCGTTATGAACTATGACAACATACATTTGGTCGTTATAAACTATAACAACATTTGGTCGTTATAAACTATGACAACATACATTTGGTCGATATAAACTATGACAACCTTTGGTCGTTATAAACTATGGCAACACTTGGTCGTTATAAACTATGACAACATACATTTGATCGTTATAAACAATGACAACATTTGGTCGTTATAAACAATGACAACATTTGATCGTTATAAACTATGACAACATTTGGTCGTAATAAACTATGGCAACACTTGGTCGTTATAAACTATGACAACCTACATTTCGTCGTTATAAACTATGACAACATTTGGTCGTTATAAACTATGACAACATACATTTAGTCGTTATAAACTATGACAACATTTGGTCGTTATAAACTATGACAACATTTGGTCGTTATGAACTATGACAACATACATTTGGTCGTTATAAATTATGACAACATTTGGTCGTTATAAACTATGAGAACAAACATTTGGTCGTTATAAACTATGACAACATACATTTGGTCGTTATAAACTATAACAACATTTGGTCGTTATAAACTATGACAACATACATTTGGTCGATATAAACTATGGCAACATTTGGTCGTTATAAACTATGACAACATTTGGTCGTTATAAACTATGGCAACACTTGGTCGTTATAAACTATGACAACATACATTTGGTCGTTATAAACTATGGCAACATTTGGTCGTTATAAACTATGACAACATTTGGTCGTTATAAACTATAGCAACACTTGGTCGTTATAAACTATGGCAACATACATTTGGTCGTTATAAACTATGACAACATACATTAGGTCGTTAAAAACTATGACACCATTTGGTCGTTATAAACTATGACAACATTTGGTCGTTATAAACTATGACAACATACATTTTGTCGTTATAAACTATGGCAACATACATTTGGTCGTTATAAACTATGACAACATTTGGTCGTTATAAACTATGACAACATTTGGTCGTTATAAACAATCACTACATACATTTGGTCGTTATAAACTATGACAACCTTTGGTCGTTATAAACTATGGCAACACTTGGTCGTTATAAACTATGACAACATACATTTGATCGTTATAAACAATGACAACATTTGGTCGTTATAAACAATGACAACATTTGATCGTTATAAACTATGACAACATTTGGTCGTAATAAACTATGGCAACACTTGGTCGTTATAAACTATGACAACCTACATTTCGTCGTTATAAACTATGACAACATTTGGTCGTTATAAACTATGACAACAAACATTTGGTCGTTATAAACTATGACATCATACATTTGAACGTTATAAACTATGACAACATACATTAGTTCGTTATAAACTATGACAACATTTGGTCGTTATAAACTATGACAACATAGATTTGTTCGTTATAAACTATGACAACATTTGGTCGTTATAAACTATGACAACATTTGGTCGTTATAAACTATGACAACATTTGGTCGTTATAAACTATGACAACATACATTTGGTCGTTATAAACTATGACAACATTTGGCCGTTATAAACTATGACAACATTTGGTCGTTATAAACTATGACAACTTTTGGTCGTTATGAACTATGACAACATACATTTGGTCGTTATAAACTATGACAACATACAGTTGGTCGTTATAAACTATAACAACATTTGGTCGTTATAAACTATGACAACATTTGGTCGTTATAAACTATGACAACATTTGGTCGTTATAAACTATGACAACATACATTTGGTCGTTATAAACTATGACAATATTTGGTCGGTATAAACTATGACAACATACATTTGGACGTTATAAACTATGACAACTTTTGGTCGTTATAAACTATGACAACATACATTTCGTCGTTATAAACTATGGCAACATTTGGTCGTTATAAACTATGACAACATTTGATCGTTATAAACTATGACAACATACATTTGGTCGTAATAAACTATGACAACATTTGGTCGTTATAAACAATGACAACAGTTGATCGTTATAAACTATGACAACGTTTAGTCGTTATAAACTATCACAACATACATTTGGTCGTTATAAACTATGACAACATTTGGTCGTTATAAACTATGACAATATACATTAGGTCGTTATAAACTATGACAACATTTGGCCGTTATAAACTATGACAAAGTACATTTGGTGGTTATAAACTATGGCAACATTTGGTCGTTATAAACTATGACAACATTTGACCGTTATAAACTATGACAACATTTGGTCGTTATAAACTATGACCACATACATTTGGTCGTTATAAACTATAAAAACATTTGGTCGTTATAAACTATGACAACATTTGGTCGTTATAAACTATGGCAACATTCGGTCGTTATAAACTATGACAACATACATTTGGTCGTTATAAACTATGGCAACATACATTTGGTCGTTATAAACTATGACAACATTTGGTCGTTATAAACTATGACAACATACATTTGGTCGTTATAAACTATGACAACATACATTTGGTCGTTATAAACTATGACAACATACATTTGGTCGTTATAAACTATGGCAACATACATTTGGTGTTATAAACTATGACAACATTTGGCCGTTATAAACTATGACAACATACATTTGGTCGTTATAAACTATGACAACATACATTTGGTCGTTATAAACTATGACAACATACATTTGGACGTTATAAACTATGACAACATTTGGTCGTTATAAACTATGACAACATACATTTGGTCGTTATAAACTATGACATCATACATTTGAACGTTATAAACTATGACAACATACATTAGTTCGTTATAAACTATGACAACATTTGGTCGTTATAAACTATGACAACATAGATTAGTTCGTTATAAACTATGACAACATTTGGTCGTTATAAACTATGACAACATTTGGTCGTTATAAACTATGACAACATTTGGTCGTTATAAACTATGACAACATACATTTGGTCGTTATAAACTATGACAACATTTGGCCGTTATAAACTATGACAACATTTGGTCGTTATAAACTATGACAACTTTTGGTCGTTATGAACTATGACAACATACATTTGGTCGTTATAAACTATGACAACATACAGTTGGTCGTTATAAACTATAACAAAATTTGGTCGTTATAAACTATGACAACATTTGGTCGTTATAAACTATGACAAAATTTGGTCGTTATAAACTATGACAACATACATTTGGTCGTTATAAACTATGACAACATTTGGTGGGTATAAACTATGACAACATACATTTGGACGTTATAAACTATGACAACTTTTGGTCGTTATAAACTATGACAACATACATTTCGTCGTTATAAACTATGGCAACATTTGGTCGTTATAAACTATGACAACATTTGGTCGTTATGAACTATGACAACATACATTTGGTCGTTATAAATTATGACAACATTTGGTCGTTATAAACTATGAGAACAAACATTTGGTCGTTATAAACTATGACAACATACATTTGGTCGTTATAAACTATAACAACATTTGGTCGTTAGAAACTATGACAACATACATTTGGTCGATATGAACTATGGCAACATTTGGTCGTTATAAACTATGACAACATTTGGTCGTTATAAACTATGGCAACACTTGGTCGTTATAAACTATGATAACATACATTTGGTTGTTATAAACTATGGCAACATTTGGTCGTTATAAACTATGACAACATTTGGTCGTTATAAACTATGGCAACACTTGGTCGTTATAAACTATGGCAACATACATTTGGTCGTTATAAACTATGACAACATACATTAGGTCGTTAAAAACTATGACAACATTTGGTCGTTATAAACTAAGACAACATTTGGTCGTTATAAACTATGACAACATACATTTTGTCGTTATAAACTATGGCAACATACATTTGGTCGTTATAAACTATGACAACATTTGGTCGTTATAAACAATCACTACATACATTTGGTCGTTATAAACTATGACAACCTTTGGTCGTTATAAACTATGGCAACACTTGGTCGTTATAAACTATGACAACATATATTTGATCGTTATAAACAATGACAACATTTGGTCGTTATAAACAATGACAACATTTGATCGTTATAAACTATGACAACATTTGGTCGTAATAAACTATGGCAAGACTTGGTCGTTATAAACTATGACAACCTACATTTCGTCGTTATAAACTATGACAACATTTGGTCGTTATAAACTATGACAACATACATTTAGTCGTTATAAACTATGACAACATTTGGTCGTTATAAACTATGACAACATTTGGTCGTTATGAACTATGACAACATACATTTGGTCGTTATAAATTATGACAATATTTGGTCGTTATAAACTATGAGAACAAACATTTGGTCGTTATAAACTATGACAACATACATTTGGTCGTTATAAACTATAACAACATTTGGTCGTTATAAACTATGACAACATACATTTGGTCGATATAAACTATGGCAACATTTGGTCGTTATAAACTATGACAACATTTGGTCGTTATAAACTATGGCAACACTTGGTCGTTATAAACTATGACAACATACATTTGGTCGTTATAAACTATGGCAACATTTGGTCGTTATAAACTATGACAACATTTGGTCGTTATAAACTATAGCAACACTTGGTCGTTATAAACTATGGCAACATACATTTGGGCGTTATAAACTATGACAACATACATTTTGTCGTTATAAACTATGGCAACATACATTTGGTCGTTATAAACTATGACAATATTTGGTCGTTATAAACTATGACAACATTTGGTCGTTATAAACAATCACTACATACATTTGGTCGTTATAAACTATGACAACCTTTGGTCGTTATAAACTATGGCAACACTTGGTCGTTATAAACTATGACAACATACATTTGATCGTTATAAACAATGACAACATTTGGTCGTTATAAACAATGACAACATTTGATCGTTATAAACTATGACAACATTTGGTCGTAATAAACTATGGCAACACTTGGTCGTTATAAACTATGACAACCTACATTTCGTCGTTATAAACTATGACAACATTTGGTCGTTATAAACTATGACAACATACATTTAGTCGTTATAAACTATGACAACATTTGGTCGTTATAAACTATGACAACATACATTTAGTCGTTATAAACTATGACAACATTTGGTCGTTATAAACTACGACAACATACATTTGGTCATTATAAACTATGAGAACATTTGGTCGTTATAAACAATGGCAACACTTGGTCGTTATAAACTATGACAACATACATTTGGTCGTTATAAACTATGACAACATTTGGTCGTTATAAACAATGACAACATACATTTGGTCGTTATAAACTATGACAACATTTGGTCGTTATAAACTATGACAACATACATTTGGTCGTTATAAACTATGACAACATTTGGTCGTTATAAACTATGACAGCATTTGGTCGTTATAAACTATGACAACATACATTTGGTCGTTATAAACTATGACAACATACATTTGGTCGTTATAAACAATGACAACATTTGGTCGTTATAAACTATGACAACGTTTGATCGTTATAAACTATGACAACATACATTAGGTCGTTATAAACTATGGCAACACTTGGTCGTTATAAACTATGACAATATACATTAGGTCGTTATAAACTATGACAACATTTGGTCGTTATAAACTATGACAACATACATTTGGTCGTTATAAACTGGCAACATTTGGTTGTTATAAACTATGACAACATACATTTGGTCGTTATAAACAATGACAACATTTGGTCGTTATAAACAATGACAACATTTGATCGTTATAAACTATGAGAACATATGGTCGTTATAAACTATGACAACATTTGATCGTTATAAACTATGACAACATTTGGTCGTTATAAACTATGGCAACACTTGGTCGTTATAAACTATGATAACATACATTTGGTTGTTATAAACTATGGCAACATTTGGTCGTTATAAACTATGACAACATTTGGTCGTTATAAACTATGGCAACACTTGGTCGTTATAAACTATGGCAACATACATTTGGTCGTTATAAACTATGACAACATACATTAGGTCGTTAAAAACTATGACAACATTTGGTCGTTATAAACTAAGACAACATTTGGTCGTTATAAACTATGACAACATACATTTTGTCGTTATAAACTATGGCAACATACATTTGGTCGTTATAAACTATGACAACATTTGGTCGTTATAAACAATCACTACATACATTTGGTCGTTATAAACTATGACAACCTTTGGTCGTTATAAACTATGGCAACACTTGGTCGTTATAAACTATGACAACATATATTTGATCGTTATAAACAATGACAACATTTGGTCGTTATAAACAATGACAACATTTGATCGTTATAAACTATGACAACATTTGGTCGTAATAAACTATGGCAAGACTTGGTCGTTATAAACTATGACAACCTACATTTCGTCGTTATAAACTATGACAACATTTGGTCGTTATGAACTATGACAACATACATTTGGTCGTTATAAATTATGACAATATTTGGTCGTTATAAACTATGAGAACAAACATTTGGTCGTTATAAACTATGACAACATACATTTGGTCGTTATAAACTATAACAACATTTGGTCGTTATAAACTATGACAACATACATTTGGTCGATATAAACTATGGCAACATTTGGTCGTTATAAACTATGACAACATTTGGTCGTTATAAACTATAGCAACACTTGGTCGTTATAAACTATGACAACATACATTTGGTCGTTATAAACTATGGCAACATTTGGTCGTTATAAACTATGACAACATTTGGTCGTTATAAACTATAGCAACACTTGGTCGTTATAAACTATGGCAACATACATTTGGGCGTTATAAACTATGACAACATACATTAGGTCGTTAAAAACTATGACAACATTTGGTCGTTATAAACTATGACAACATTTGGTCGTTATAAACTATGACAACATACATTTTGTCGTTATAAACTATGGCAACATACATTTGGTCGTTATAAACTATGACAATATTTGGTCGTTATAAACTATGACAACATTTGGTCGTTATAAACAATCACTACATACATTTGGTCGTTATAAACTATGACAACCTTTGGTCGTTATAAACTATGGCAACACTTGGTCGTTATAAACTATGACAACATACATTTGATCGTTATAAACAATGACAACATTTGGTCGTTATAAACAATGACAACATTTGATCGTTATAAACTATGACAACATTTGGTCGTAATAAACTATGGCAACACTTGGTCGTTATAAACTATGACAACCTACATTTCGTCGTTATAAACTATGACAACATTTGGTCGTTATAAACTATGACAACATACATTTAGTCGTTATAAACTATGACAACATTTGGTCGTTATAAACTATGACAACATAGATTTAGTCGTTATAAACTATGACAACATTTGGTCGTTATAAACTACGACAACATACATTTGGTCATTATAAACTATGAGAACATTTGGTCGTTATAAACAATGGCAACACTTGGTCGTTATAAACTATGACAACATACATTTGGTCGTTATAAACTATGACAACATTTGGTCGTTATAAACAATGACAACATACATTTGGTCGTTATAAACTATGACAACATTTGGTCGTTATAAACTATGACAACATACATTTGGTCGTTATAAACTATGACAACATTTGGTCGTTATAAACTATGACAGCATTTGGTCGTTATAAACTATGACAACATACATTTGGTCGTTATAAACTATGACAACATACATTTGGTCGTTATAAACAATGACAACATTTGGTCGTTATAAACTATGACAACGTTTGATCGTTATAAACTATGACAACATACATTAGGTCGTTATAAACTATGGCAACACTTGGTCGTTATAAACTATGACAATATACATTAGGTCGTTATAAACTATGACAACATTTGGTCGTTATAAACTATGACAACATACATTTGGTCGTTATAAACTGGCAACATTTGGTTGTTATAAACTATGACAACATACATTTGGTCGTTATAAACAATGACAACATTTGGTCGTTATAAACAATGACAACATTTGATCGTTATAAACTATGAGAACATATGGTCGTTATAAACTATGACAACATTTGATCGTTATAAACTATGAGAACATTTGGTCGTTATAAACAATGACTTCATTTGATCGTTATAAACTATGAGAACATTTGGTCGTTATAAACTATGACAACATTTGATCGTTATAAACTATGAGAACATTTGGTCGTTATAAACAATGACAACATTTGATCGTTATAAACTATGACAACATACATTTGGTCGTAATAAACTATGACAACAGTTGATTGTTATAAACTATGACAACATTTGGCCGTTATAAACTATGACAAAGTACATTTGGTGGTTATAAACTATGGCAACATTTGGTCGTTATAAACTATGACAACATTTGACCGTTATAAACTATGACAACATTTGGTCGTTATAAACTATGACCACATACATTTGGTCGTTATAAACTATAAAAACATTTGGTCGTTATAAACTATGACAACATTTGGTCGTTATAAACTATGGCAACATTCGGTCGTTATAAACTATGACAACATACATTTGGTCGTTATAAACTATGGCAACATACATTTGGTCGTTATAAACTATGACAACATTTGGTCGTTATAAACTATGACAACATACATTTGGTCGTTATAAACTATGACAACATACATTTGGTCGTTATAAACTATGACAACATACATTTGGTCGTTATAAACTATGGCAACCTACATTTGGTCGTTATAAACTATGACAACATTTGGCCGTTATAAACTATGACAACATACATTTGGTCGTTATAAACTATGACAACATACATTTGGTCGTTATAAACTATGACAACATACATTTGGACGTTATAAACTATGACAACATTTGGTCGTTATAAACTATGACAACATACATTTGGTCGTTATAAACTATGACATCATACATTTGAACGTTATAAACTATGACAACATACATTAGTTCGTTATAAACTATGACAACATTTGGTCGTTATAAACTATGACAACATAGATTTGTTCGTTATAAACTATGACAACATTTGGTCGTTATAAACTATGACAACATTTGGTCGTTATAAACTATGACAACATTTGGTCGTTATAAACTATGACAACATTTGGTCGTTATAAACTATGACAACATTTGGTCGTTATAAACTATGACAACATTTGGTCGTTATAAACTATGACAACATTTGGTCGTTATAAACTATGACAACTTTTGGTCGTTATGAACTATGACAACATACATTTGGTCGTTATAAACTATGACAACATACAGTTGGTCGTTATAAACTATAACAACATTTGGTCGTTATAAACTATGACAACATTTGGTCGTTATAAACTATGACAACATACATTTCGTCGTTATAAACTATGGCAACATTTGGTCGTTATAAACTATGACAACATTTGGTCGTTATGAACTATGACAACATACATTTGGTCGTTATAAATTATGACAACATTTGGTCGTTATAAACTATGAGAACAAACATTTGGTCGTTATAAACTATGACAACATACATTTGGTCGTTATAAACTATAACAACATTTGGTCGTTATAAACTATGACAACATACATTTGGTCGATATAAACTATGGCAACATTTGGTCGTTATAAACTATGACAACATTTGGTCGTTATAAACTATGGCAACACTTGGTCGTTATAAACTATGACAACATACATTTGGTCGTTATAAACTATGGCAACATTTGGTCGTTATAAACTATGGCAACACTTGGTCGTTATAAACTATGGCAACATACATTTGGTCGTTATAAACTATGACAACATACATTAGGTCGTTAAAAACTATGACAACATTTGGTCGTTATAAACTATGACAACATTTGGTCGTTATAAACTATGACAACATACATTTTGTCGTTATAAACTATGGCAACATACATTTGGTCGTTATAAACTATGACAACATTTGGTCGTTATAAACTATGACAACATTTGGTCGTTATAAACTATCACTACATACATTTGGTCGTTATAAACTATGACAACATACATTTGATCGTTATAAACAATGACAACATTTGGTCGTTATAAACAATGACAACATTTGATCGTTATAAACTATGACAACATTTGGTCGTAATAAACTATGGCAACACTTGGTCGTTATAAACTATGACAACCTACATTTCGTCGTTATAAACTATGACAACATTTGGTCGTTATAAACTAGGACAACATACATTTAGTCGTTATAAACTATGACAACATTTGGTCGTTATAAACTATGACAACATACATTTAGTCGTTATAAACTATGACAACATTTGGTCGTTATAAACTACGACGACATACATTTGGTCATTATAAACTATGAGAACATTTGGTCGTTATAAACTATGGCAACACTTGGTCGTTATAAACTAGGACAACATACATTTGGTCGTTATAAACTATGACAACATTTGGTCGTTATAAACAATGACAACATACATTTGGTCGTTATAAACTATGACAACATTTGGTCGTTATAAACTATGACAACATTTGGTCGTTATAAACTATGACAGCATTTGGTCGTTATAAACTATGACAACATACATTTGGTCGTTATAAACTATGACAACATACATTTGGTCGTTATAAACAATGACAAGGTTTGGTCGTTATGAACTATGACAACGTTTGATCGTTATAAACTATGACAACATACATTAGGTCGTTATAAACTATGGCAACACTTGGTCGTTATAAACTATGACAATATAAATTAGGTCGTTATAAACTATGACAACATTTGGTCGTTAAAAACTATGACAACATACATTTGGTCGTTATAAACTGGCAACATTTGGTTGTTATAAACTATGACAACATACATTTGGTCGTTATAAACAATGATAACATTTGGTCGTTATAAACAATGACAACATTTGATCGTTATAAACTATGAGAACATTTGGTCGTTATAAACTATGACAACATTTGATCGTTATAAACTATGACAACATTTGGTCGTTATAAACTATGGCAACACTTGGTCGTTATAAACTATGGCAACATACATTTGGTCGTTATAAACTATGACAACATACATTAGGTCGTTAAAAACTATGACAGCATTTGGTCGTTATAAACTATGACAACATTTGGTCGTTATAAACTATGACAACATACATTTTGTCGTTATAAACTATGGCAACATACATTTGGTCGTTATAAACTATGACAACATTTGGTCGTTATAAACTATGACAACATTTGGTCGTTATAAACTATCACTACATACATTTGGTCGTTATAAACTATGACAACATACATTTGATCGTTATAAATAATGACAACATTTGGTCGTTATAAACAATGACAACATTTGATCGTTATAAACTATGACAACATTTGGTCGTAATAAACTATGGCAACACTTGGTCGTTATAAACTATGACAACCTACATTTCGTCGTTATAAACTATGACAACATTTGGTCGTTATAAACTATGACAACATACATTTAGTCGTTATAAACTATGACAACATTTGGTCGTTATAAACTATGACAACATACATTTAGTCGTTATAAACTATGACAACATTTGGTCGTTATAAACTACGACGACATACATTTGGTCATTATAAACTATGAGAACATTTGGTCGTTATAAACTATGGCAACACTTGGTCGTTATAAACTATGACAACATACATTTGGTCGTTATAAACTATGACAACATTTGGTCGTTATAAACAATGACAACATACATTTGGTCGTTATAAACTATGACAACATTTGGTCGTTATAAACTATGACAACATACATTTGGTCGTTATAAACTATGACAACATTTGGTCGTTATAAACTATGACAGCATTTGGTCGTTATAAACTATGACAACATACATTTGGTCGTTATAAACTATGACAACATACATTTGGTCGTTATAAACAATGACAAGGTTTGGTCGTTGTGAACTATGACAACGTTTGATCGTTATAAACTATGACAACATACATTAGGTCGTTATAAACTATGGCAACACTTGGTCGTTATAAACTATGACAATATTAATTAGGTCGTTATAAACTATGACAACATTTGGTCGTTATAAACTATGACAACATACATTTGGTCGTTATGAACTGGCAACATTTGGTTGTTATAAACTATGACAACATACATTTGGTCGTTATAAACAATGACAACATTTGGTCGTTATAAACAATGACAACATTTGATCGTTATAAACTATGAGAACATATGGTCGTTATAAACTATGACAACATTTGATCGTTATAAACTATGAGAACATTTGGTCGTTATAAACTATGACAACATTTGATCGTTATAAACTATGAGAACATTTGGTCGTTATAAACAATGACAACATTTGATCGTTATAAACTATGACAAAATACATTTATTCGTAATAAACTATGACAACAGTTGATCGTTATAAACTATGAGAACATTTGGTCGTTATAAACTATGACAACGTTTGGTCGTTATAAACTATCACAACATACATTTATTCGTAATAAACTATGACAACAGTTGATCGTTATAAACTATGACAACATTTGGTCGTTATAAACTATGACAATATACATTAGGTCGTTATAAACTATGACAACATTTGGCCGTTATAAACTATGACAAAGTACATTTGGTGGTTATAAACTATGGCAACATTTGACCGTTATAAACTATGACAACATTTGGTCGTTATAAACTATGACCACATACATTTGGTCGTTATAAACTATAAAAACATTTGGTCGTTATAAACTATGACAACATTTGGTCGTTATAAACTATGGCAACATTCGGTCGTTATAAACTATGACAACATACATTTGGTCGTTATAAACTATGGCAACATACATTTGGTCGTTATAAACTATGACAACATTTGGTCGTTATAAACTATGACAACATACATTTGGTCGTTATAAACTATGGCAACATACATTTGGTCGTTATAAACTATGACAACATTTGGCCGTTATAAACTATGACAACATACATTTGGTCGTTATATACTATGACAACATACATTCGGTCGTTATAAACTATGACAACATACATTTGGACGTTATAAACTATGACAACATTTGGTCGTTATAAACTATGACAACATACATTTGGTCGTTATAAACTATGACAACATACATTTGGACGTTATAAACTATGACAACATACATTAGTTCGTTATAAACTATGACAACATTTGGTCGTTATAAACTATTTCAACATACATTTGTTCGTTATAAACTATGACAACATTTGGTCGTTATAAACTATGGCAACATTCGGTCGTTATAAACTATGACAACATACATTTGGTCGTTATAAACTATGGCAACATACATTTGGTCGTTATAAACTATGACAACATTTGGTCGTTATAAACTATGACAACATACATTTGGTCGTTATAAACTATGACAACATACATTTGGTCGTTATAAACTATGACCACATACATTTGGTCGTTATAAACTATAAAAACATTTGGTCGTTATAAACTATGACAACATTTGGTCGTTATAAACTATGGCAACATTCGGTCGTTATAAACTATGACAACATACATTTGGTCGTTATAAACTATGGCAACATACATTTGGTCGTTATAAACTATGACAACATTTGGTCGTTATACACTATGACAACATACATTTGGTCGTTATAAACTATGACAACATACATTTGGTCGTTATAAACTATGACAACATACATTTGGTCGTTATAAACTATGGCAACATACATTTGGTCGTTATAAACTATGACAACATTTGGCCGTTATAAACTATGACAACATACATTTGGTCGTTATAAACTATGACAACATACATTTGGTCGTTATAAACTATGACAACATACATTTGGACGTTATAAACTATGACAACATTTGGTCGTTATAAACTATGACAACATACATTTGGTCGTTATAAACTATGACATCATACATTTGAACGTTATAAACTATGACAACATACATTAGTTCGTTATAAACTATGACAACATTTGGTCGTTATAAACTATGACAACATAGATTTGTTCGTTATAAACTATGACAACATTTGGTCGTTATAAACTATGACAACATTTGGTCGTTATAAACTATGACAACATTTGGTCGTTATAAACTATGACAACATACATTTGGTCGTTATAAACTATGACAACATTTGGCCGTTATAAACTATGACAACATTTGGTCGTTATAAACTATGACAACTTTTGGTCGTTATGAACTATGACAACATACATTTGGTCGTTATAAACTATGACAACATACAGTTGGTCGTTATAAACTATAACAACATTTGGTCGTTATAAACTATGACAACATTTGGTCGTTATAAACTATGACAACATACATTTCGTCGTTATAAACTATGGCAACATTTGGTCGTTATAAACTATGACAACATTTGGTCGTTATGAACTATGACAACATACATTTGGTCGTTATAAATTATGACAACATTTGGTCGTTATAAACTATGAGAACAAACATTTGGTCGTTATAAACTATGACAACATACATTTGGTCGTTATAAACTATAACAACATTTGGTCGTTATAAACTATGACAACATACATTTGGTCGATATAAACTATGGCAACATTTGGTCGTTATAAACTATGACAACATTTGGTCGTTATAAACTATGGCAACACTTGGTCGTTATAAACTATGACAACATACATTTGGTCGTTATAAACTATGGCAACATTTGGTCGTTATAAACTATGACAACATTTGGTCGTTATAAACTATGGCAACACTTGGTCGTTATAAACTATGGCAACATACATTTGGTCGTTATAAACTATGACAACATACATTAGGTCGTTAAAAACTATGACAACATTTGGTCGTTATAAACTATGACAACATTTGGTCGTTATAAACTATGACAACATACATTTTGTCGTTATAAACTATGGCAACATACATTTGGTCGTTATAAACTATGACAACATTTGGTCGTTATAAACTATGACAACATTTGGTCGTTATAAACTATCACTACATACATTTGGTCGTTATAAACTATGACAACATACATTTGATCGTTATAAATAATGACAACATTTGGTCGTTATAAACAATGACAACATTTGATCGTTATAAACTATGACAACATTTGGTCGTAATAAACTATGGCAACACTTGGTCGTTATAAACTATGACAACCTACATTTCGTCGTTATAAACTATGACAACATTTGGTCGTTATAAACTATGACAACATACATTTAGTCGTTATAAACTATGACAACATTTGGTCGTTATAAACTATGACAACATACATTTAGTCGTTATAAACTATGACAACATTTGGTCGTTATAAACTACGACGACATACATTTGGTCATTATAAACTATGAGAACATTTGGTCGTTATAAACTATGGCAACACTTGGTCGTTATAAACTATGACAACATACATTTGGTCGTTATAAACTATGACAACATTTGGTCGTTATAAACAATGACAACATACATTTGGTCGTTATAAACTATGACAACATTTGGTCGTTATAAACTATGACAACATACATTTGGTCGTTATAAACTATGACAACATTTGGTCGTTATAAACTATGACAGCATTTGGTCGTTATAAACTATGACAACATACATTTGGTCGTTATAAACTATGACAACATACATTTGGTCGTTATAAACAATGACAAGGTTTGGTCGTTGTGAACTATGACAACGTTTGATCGTTATAAACTATGACAACATACATTAGGTCGTTATAAACTATGGCAACACTTGGTCGTTATAAACTATGACAATATTAATTAGGTCGTTATAAACTATGACAACATTTGGTCGTTATAAACTATGACAACATACATTTGGTCGTTATAAACTGGCAACATTTGGTTGTTATAAACTATGACAACATACATTTGGTCGTTATAAACAATGACAACATTTGGTCGTTATAAACAATGACAACATTTGATCGTTATAAACTATGAGAACATATGGTCGTTATAAACTATGACAACATTTGATCGTTATAAACTATGAGAACATTTGGTCGTTATAAACTATGACAACATTTGATCGTTATAAACTATGAGAACATTTGGTCGTTATAAACAATGACAACATTTGATCGTTATAAACTATGACAAAATACATTTATTCGTAATAAACTATGACAACAGTTGATCGTTATAAACTATGAGAACATTTGGTCGTTATAAACTATGACAACGTTTGGTCGTTATAAACTATCACAACATACATTTGGTCGTTATAAACTATGACAACATTTGGTCGTTATAAACTATGACAATATACATTAGGTCGTTATAAACTATGACAACATTTGGCCGTTATAAACTATGACAAAGTACATTTGGTGGTTATAAACTATGGCAACATTTGACCGTTATAAACTATGACAACATTTGGTCGTTATAAACTATGACCACATACATTTGGTCGTTATAAACTATAAAAACATTTGGTCGTTATAAACTATGACAACATTTGGTCGTTATAAACTATGGCAACATTCGGTCGTTATAAACTATGACAACATACATTTGGTCGTTATAAACTATGGCAACATACATTTGGTCGTTATAAACTATGACAACATTTGGTCGTTATAAACTATGACAACATACATTTGGTCGTTATAAACTATGGCAACATACATTTGGTCGTTATAAACTATGACAACATTTGGCCGTTATAAACTATGACAACATACATTTGGTCGTTATATACTATGACAACATACATTCGGTCGTTATAAACTATGACAACATACATTTGGACGTTATAAACTATGACAACATTTGGTCGTTATAAACTATGACAACATACATTTGGTCGTTATAAACTATGACAACATACATTTGGACGTTATAAACTATGACAACATACATTAGTTCGTTATAAACTATGACAACATTTGGTCGTTATAAACTATTTCAACATACATTTGTTCGTTATAAACTATGACAACATTTGGTCGTTATAAACTATGACAACATTTGGTCGTTATAAACTATGACAACATTTGGTCGTTATAAACTATGACAACATTTGGTCGTTATAAACTATGACAACATACATTAGGTCGTTATAAACTATGGCAACACTTGGTCGTTATAAGCTATGACAATATAAATTAGGTCGTTATAAACTATGACAACATTTGGTCGTTATAAACTATGACAACATACATTTGGTCGTTATAAACTGGCAACATTTGGTTGTTATAAACTATGACAACATACATTTGGTCGTTATAAACAATGACAACATTTGATCGTTATAAACTATGAGAACATATGGTCGTTATAAACTATGACAACATTTGATCGTTATAAACTATGAGAACATTTGGTCGTTATAAACAATGGCAACATTTGATCGTTATAAACTATGACAACATACATTTGGTCGTTATAAACTATGACAACATACACTTGGACGTTATAAACTATGACAACTTTTGGTCGTTATAAACTATGACAACATACATTTCGTCGTTATAAACTATGGCAACATTTGGTCGTTATAAACTATGACAACATTTGGTCGTTATAAACTATGACAACATACATTTGGTCGTTATAAATTATGACAACATTTGGTCGTTATAAACTATGAGAACAAACATTTGGTCGTTATAAACTATGACAACATACATTAGGTCGTTATAAACTAGGACAACATTTGGTCGTTATAAACTATGACAACATTTGGTCGTTATAAACTATGACAACATACATTTGGCCGTTATAAACTATGACAAAGTACATTTGGTGGTTATAAACTATGGCAACATTTGGTCGTTATAAACTATGACAACATTTGACCGTTATAAACTATGACCACATACATTTGGTCGTTATAAACTATAAAAACATTTGGTCGTTATAAACTATGACAACATTTGGTCGTTATAAACTATGGCAACATTCGGTCGTTATAAACTATGACAACATACATTTGGTCGTTATAAACTATGGCAACATACATTTGGTCGTTATAAACTATGACAACATTTGGTCGTTATAAACTATGACAACATACATTTGGTCGTTATAAACTATGACAACATACATTTGGTCGTTATAAACTATGACAACATACATTTGGTCGTTATAGACTATGGCAACATACATTTGGTTGTTATAAACTATGACAACATTTGGCCGTTATAAACTATGACAACATACATTTGGTCGTTATAAACTATGACAACATACATTTGGACGTTATAAACTATGACAACATTTGGTCGTTATAAACTATGACAACATACATTTGGTCGTTATAAACTATGACAACATACATTTGGACGTTATAAACTATGACAACATACATTAGTTCGTTATAAACTATGACAACATTTGGTCGTTATAAACTATGACAACATACATTTGTTCGTTATAAACTATGACAACATTTGATCGTTATAAACTATGAGAACATTTGGTCGTTATAAACTATGACAACATTTGATCGTTATAAACTATGAGAACATTTGGTCGTTATAAACAATGACAACATTTGATCGTTATAAACTATGACAACATACATTTGGTCGTTATAAACTATGACAACATTTGATCGTTATAAACTATGAGAACATTTGGTCGTTATAAACTATGACAACATTTGGTCGTTATAAACTATGACAACATACATTTGGACGTTATAAACTATGACAACATACATTAGTTCGTTATAAACTATGACAACATTTGGTCGTTATAAACTATGACAACATACATTTGTTCGTCATAAACTATGACAAAATTTGGTCGTTATAAACTATGACAACATTTGGTCGTTATAAACTATGACAACATTTGGTCGTTATAAACTATGACAACATTTGGCCGTTATAAACTATGACAACATTTGGTCGTTATAAACTATGACAACTTTTGGTCGTTATAAACTATGACAACATTTGGTCGTTATAAACTATCACTACATACATTTGGTCGTTATAAACTATGACAACCTTTGGTCGTTATAAACTATGGCAACACTTGGTCGTTATAAACTATGACAACATACATTTTGTCGTTATAAACAATGACAACATTTGGTGGTTATAAACAATGACAACATTTGATCGTTATAAACTATGACAACATTTGGTCGTTATAAACTATGGCAACACTTGGTCGTTATAAACTATGACAACATACATTTCGTCGTTATAAACTATGACAACATTTGGTCGTTATAAACTATGACAACATACATTTAGTCGTTATAAACTATGACAACATTTGGTCGTTATAAACTATGACAACATACATTTAGTCGTTATAAACTATGGCTACACTTGGTCGTTATAAACTATGACAACATACATTTTGTCGTTATAAACTATGACAACATTTGGTCGTTATAAACTATGACAGCATTTGGTCGTTATAAACTATGACAACATACATTTGGCCGTTATAAACTATTGCAAAGTACATTTGGTGGTTATAAACTATGGCAACATTTGGTCGTTATAAACTATGACAACATTTGACCGTTATAAACTATGACCACATACATTTGGTCGTTATAAACTATAAAAACATTTGGTCGTTATAAACTATGACAACATTTGGTCGTTATAAACTATGGCAACATTCGGTCGTTATAAACTATGACAACATACATTTGGTCGTTATAAACTATGGCAACATACATTTGGTCGTTATAAACTATGACAACATTTGGTCGTTATAAACTATGACAACATACATTTGGTCGTTATAAACTATGACAACATACATTTGGTCGTTATAAACTATGACAACATACATTTGGTCGTTATAGACTATGGCAACATACATTTGGTTGTTATAAACTATGACAACATTTGGCCGTTATAAACTATGACAACATACATTTGGTCGTTATAAACTATGACAACATACATTTGGACGTTATAAACTATGACAACATTTGGTCGTTATAAACTATGACAACATACATTTGGTCGTTATAAACTATGACAACATACATTTGGACGTTATAAACTATGACAACATACATTAGTTCGTTATAAACTATGACAACATTTGGTCGTTATAAACTATGGCAACATACATTTGTTCGTTATAAACTATGACAACATTTGATCGTTATAAACTATGAGAACATTTGGTCGTTATAAACTATGACAACATTTGATCGTTATAAACTATGAGAACATTTGGTCGTTATAAACAATGACAACATTTGATCGTTATAAACTATGACAACATACATTTGGTCGTTATAAACTATGACAACATTTGATCGTTATAAACTATGAGAACATTTGGTCGTTATAAACTATGACAACATTTGGTCGTTATAAACTATGACAACATACATTTGGACGTTATAAACTATGACAACATACATTAGTTCGTTATAAACTATGACAACATTTGGTCGTTATAAACTATGACAACATACATTTGTTCGTCATAAACTATGACAACATTTGGTCGTTATAAACTATGACAACATTTGGTCGTTATAAACTATGACAACATTTGGTCGTTATAAACTATGACAACATTTGGCCGTTATAAACTATGACAACATTTGGTCGTTATAAACTTTGACAACTTTTGGTCGTTATAAACTATGACAACATTTGGTCGTTATAAACTATCACTACATACATTTGGTCGTTATAAACTACGACAACCTTTGGTCGTTATAAACTATGGCAACACTTGGTCGTTATAAACTATGACAACATACATTTTGTCGTTATAAACAATGACAACATTTGGTGGTTATAAACAATGACAACATTTGATCGTTATAAACTATGACAACATTTGGTCGTTATAAACTATGGCAACACTTGGTCGTTATAAACTATGACAACATACATTTCGTCGTTATAAACTATGACAACATTTGGTCGTTATAAACTATGACAACATACATTTAGTCGTTATAAACTATGACAACATTTGGTCGTTATAAACTATGACAACATACATTTAGTCGTTATAAACTATGACAACATTTGGTCGTTATAAACTACGACAACATACATTTGGTCATTATAAACTATGAGAACATTTGGTCGTTATAAACTATGGCTACACTTGGTCGTTATAAACTATGACAACATACATTTTGTCGTTATAAACTATGACAACATTTGGTCGTTATAAACTATGACAGCATTTGGTCGTTATAAACTATGACAACATACATTTGGTCGTTATAAACTATGACAACATACATTTGGTCGTTATAAACAATGACAAGATTTGGTCGTTATAAACTATGACAACGTTTGATCGTTATAAACTATGACAACATACATTAGGTCGTTATAAACTATGGCAACACTTGGTCGTTATAAACTATGACAATAGAAATTAGGTCGTTATAAACTATGACAACATTTGGTCGTTATAAACTATGACAACATACATTTGGTCGTTATAAACTGGCAACATTTGGTTGTTATAAACTATGACAACATACATTTGGTCGTTATAAACAATGACAACATTTTGTCGTTATAAACAATGACAACATTTGATCGTTATAAACTATGAGAACATATGGTCGTTATAAACTATGACAACATTTGATCGTTATAAACTATGAGAACATTTGGTAGTTATAAACTATGACAACATTTGATCGTTATAAACTATGAGAACATTTGGTCGTTATAAACAATGACAACATTTGATCGTTATAAACTATGACAACATACATTTGGTCGTAATAAACTATGACAACAGTTGATCGTTATAAACTATGAGAACATTTGGTCGTTATAAACTATGACAACGTTTGGTCGTTATAAACTATCACAACATACATTTGGTCGTTATAAACTATGACAACATTTGGTCGTTATAAACTATGACAATATACATTAGGTCGTTATAAACTATGACAACATTTGGCCGTTATAAACTATGACAAAGTACATTTGGTGGTTATAAACTATGGCAACATTTGACCGTTATAAACTATGACAACATTTGGTCGTTATAAACTATGACCACATACATTTGGTCGTTATAAACTATAAAAACATTTGGTCGTTATAAACTATGACAACATTTGGTCGTTATAAACTATGGCAACATTCGGTCGTTATAAACTATGACAACATACATTTGGTCGTTATAAACTATGGCAACATACATTTGGTCGTTATAAACTATGACAACATTTGGTCGTTATAAACTATGACAACATACATTTGGTCGTTATAAACTATGACAACATACATTTGGTCGTTATAAACTATGACAACATACATTTGGTCGTTATAAACTATGGCAACATACATTTGGTCGTTATAAACTATGACAACATACATTTGGTCGTTATAAACTATGACAACATACATTTGGACGTTATAAACTATGACAACATTTGGTCGTTATAAACTATGACAACATACATTTGGTCGTTATAAACTATGACAACATAAATTTGGACGTTATAAACTATGACAACAGACATTAGTTCGTTATAAACTATGACAACATTTGGTCGTTATAAACTATGACAACATACATTTGGTCGTTATAAACTATGACAACATACATTTGGTCGTTATAAACTATGACAACATTTGGCCGTTATAAACTATGACAACATTTGGTCGTTATAAACTATGACAACTTTTGGTCGTTATAAACTATGACAACATACATTTGGTCGTTATAAACTATGACAACATTTGGTCGTTATAAACTATGACAACATTTGGTCGATATAAATTATGACAACATTTGATCGTTATAAACTATGACAACATACATTTGGTCGTTATAAACTATGGCAACATACATTTGGTCGTTATAAACTATGACAACATACATTTGGTCGTTATAAACTATGACAACATACATTTGGTCGTTATAAACTATGACAACATTTGGTCGTTATAAACTATGACAACATACATTTGGTCGTTATAAACTATGACAACATACATTTGGACGTTATAAACTATGACAACATACATTAGTTCGTTATAAACTATGACAACATTTGGTCGTTATAAACTATGACAACATACATTTGTTCGTCATAAACTATGACAACATTTGGTCGTTATAAACTATGACAACATTTGGTCGTTATAAACTATGACAACATTTGGTCGTTATAAACTATGACAACATACATTTAGTCCTTATAAACTATGACAACATTCGGCCGTTATAAACTATGACAACATTTGGTCGTTATAAACTATGACAACTTTTGGTCGTTATAAACTATGACAACATTTGGTCGTTATAAACTATCACTACATACATTTGGTCGTTATAAACTACGACAACCTTTGGTCGTTATAAACTATGGCAACACTTGGTCGTTATAAACTATGACAACATACATTTTGTCGTTATAAACAATGACAACATTTGGTGGTTATAAACAATGACAACATTTGATCGTTATAAACTATGACAACATTTGGTCGTTATAAACTATGGCAACACTTGGTCGTTATAAACTATGACAACATACATTTCGTCGTTATAAACTATGACAACATTTGGTCGTTATAAACTATGACAACATACATTTAGTCGTTATAAACTATGACAACATTTGGTCGTTATAAATTATGACAACATACATTTAGTCGTTATAAACTATGACAACATTTGGTCGTTATAAACTACGACAACATACATTTGGTCATTATAAACTATGAGAACATTTGGTCGTTATAAACTATGGCAACACTTGGTCGTTATAAACTATGACAACATACATTTTGTCGTTATAAACTATGACAACATTTGGTCGTTATAAACTATGACAGCATTTGGTCGTTATAAACTATGACAACATACATTTGGTCGTTATAAACTATGACAACATACATTTGGTCGTTATAAACAATGACAAGATTTGGTCGTTATAAACTATGACAACGTTTGATCGTTATAAACTATGACAACATACATTAGGTCGTTATAAACTATGGCAACACTTGGTCGTTATAAACTATGACAATAGAAATCAGGTCGTTATAAACTATGACAACATTTGGTCGTTATAAACTATGACAACATACATTTGGTCGTTATAAACTGGCAACATTTGGTTGTTATAAACTATGACAACATACATATGGTCGTTATAAACAATGACAACATTTTGTCGTTATAAACAATGACAACATTTGATCGTTATAAACTATGAGAACATATGGTCGTTATAAACTATGACAACATTTGATCGTTATAAACTATGAGAACATTTGGTAGTTATAAACTATGACAACATTTGATCGTTATAAACTATGAGAACATTTGGTCGTTATAAACAATGACAACATTTGATCGTTATAAACTATGACAACATACATTTGGTCGTAATAAACTATGACAACAGTTGATCGTTATAAACTATGAGAACATTTGGTCGTTATAAACTATGACAACGTTTGGTCGTTATAAACTATCACAACATACATTTGGTCGTTATAAACTATGACAACATTTGGTCGTTATAAACTATGACAATATACATTAGGTCGTTATAAACTATGACAACATTTGGCCGTTATAAACTATGACAAAGTACATTTGGTGGTTATAAACTATGGCAACATTTGACCGTTATAAACTATGACAACATTTGGTCGTTATAAACTATGACCACATACATTTGGTCGTTATAAACTATAAAAACATTTGGTCGTTATAAACTATGACAACATTTGGTCGTTATAAACTATGGCAACATTCGGTCGTTATAAACTATGACAACATACATTTGGTCGTTATAAACTATGGCAACATACATTTGGTCGTTATAAACTATGACAACATTTGGTCGTTATAAACTATGACAACATACATTTGGTCGTTATAAACTATGACAACATACATTTGGTCGTTATAAACTATGGCAACATACATTTGGTCGTTATAAACTATGACAACATACATTTGGTCGTTATAAACTATGACAACATACATTTGGACGTTATAAACTATGACAACATTTGGTCGTTATAAACTATGACAACATACATTTGGTCGTTATAAACTATGACAACATAAATTTGGACGTTATAAACTATGACAACAGACATTAGTTCGTTATAAACTATGACAACATTTGGTCGTTATAAACTATGACAACATACATTTGGTCGTTATAAACTATGACAACATACATTTGGTCGTTATAAACTATGACAACATTTGGCCGTTATAAACTATGACAACATTTGGTCGTTATAAACTATGACAACTTTTGGTCGTTATAAACTATGACAACATACATTTGGTCGTTATAAACTATGACAACATTTGGTCGTTATAAACTATGACAACATTTGGTCGATATAAATTATGACAACATTTGATCGTTATAAACTATGACTACATACATTTGGTCGTTATAAACTATGACAACATTTGGTCGGTATAAACTATGACAACATACATTTGGACGTTATAAACTATGCCAACTTTTGGTCGTTATAAACTATGACAACATACATTTCGTCGTTATAAACTATGACAACATTTGGTCGTTATAAACTATGACAACATACATTTGGTCGTTATAAATTATGACAACATTTGGTCGTTATAAACTATGAGAACAAACATTTGGTCGTTATAAACTATGACAACATACATTAGGTCGTTATAAAGTATCACAACATTTCGTCGTTATAAACTATGACAACATTTGGTTGTTATAAACTATGACAACATACATTTGGTCGTTATAAACTATGGCAACATTTGGTTGTTATAAACTATGACAACATACATCTGGCCGTTATAAACTATGACAACATACATTTGGTCATTATAAACTATGAGAACATTTGGTCGTTATAAACTATGGCAACACTTGGTCGTTATAAACTATGACAACATACATTTGGTCATTATAAACTATGAGAACATTTGGTCGTTATAAACTATGGCAACACTTGGTCGTTATAAACTATGACAACATACATTTTGTGGTTATAAACTATGACAACATTTGGTCGTTATAAACTATGACAGCATTTGGTCGTTATAAACTATGACAACATACATTTGGTCGTTATAAACTATGACAACATACATTTGGTCGTTATAAACAATGACAAGATTTGGTCGTTATAAACTATGACAACGTTTGATCGTTATAAACTATGACAACATACATTAGGTCGTTATAAACTATGGCAACACTTGGTCGTTATAAACTATGACAATAGAAATTAGGTCGTTATAAACTATGACAACATTTGGTCGTTATAAACTATGACAACATACATTTGGTCGTTATAAACTGGCAACATTTGGTTGTTATAAACTATGACAACATACATTTGGTCGTTATAAACAATGACAACATTTTGTCGTTATAAACAATGACAACATTTGATCGTTATAAACTATGAGAACATATGGTCGTTATAAACTATGACAACATTTGATCGTTATAAACTATGAGAACATTTGGTAGTTATAAACTATGACAACATTTGATCGTTATAAACTATGAGAACATTTGGTCGTTATATACAATGACAACATTTGATCGTTATAAACTATGACAACATACATTTGGTCGTAATAAACTATGACAACAGTTGATCGTTATAAACTATGAGAACATTTGGTCGTTATAAACTATGACAACGTTTGGTCGTTATAAACTATCACAACATACATTTGGTCGTTATAAACTATGACAACATTTGGTCGTTATAAACTATGACAATATACATTAGGTCGTTATAAACTATGACAACATTTGGCCGTTATAAACTATGACAAAGTACATTTGGTGGTTATAAACTATGGCAACATTTGACCGTTATAAACTATGACAACATTTGGTCGTTATAAACTATGACCACATACATTTGGTCGTTATAAACTATAAAAACATTTGGTCGTTATAAACTATGACAACATTTGGTCGTTATAAACTATGGCAACATTCGGTCGTTATAAACTATGACAACATACATTTGGTCGTTATAAACTATGGCAACATACATTTGGTCGTTATAAACTATGACAACATTTGGTCGTTATAAACTATGACAACATACATTTGGTCGTTATAAACTATGACAACATACATTTGGTCGTTATAAACTATGACAACATACATTTGGTCGTTATAAACTATGGCAACATACATTTGGTCGTTATAAACTATGACAACATACATTTGGTCGTTATAAACTATGACAACATACATTTGGACGTTATAAACTATGACAACATTTGGTCGTTATAAACTATGTCAACATACATTTGGTCGTTATAAACTATGACAACATAAATTTGGACGTTATAAACTATGACAACAGACATTAGTTCGTTATAAACTATGACAACATTTGGTCGTTATAAACTATGACAACATACATTTGGTCGTTATAAACTATGACAACATACATTTGGTCGTTATAAACTATGACAACATTTGGCCGTTATAAACTATGACAACATTTGGTCGTTATAAACTATGACAACTTTTGGTCGTTATAAACTATGACAACATACATTTGGTCGTTATAAACTATGACAACATTTGGTCGTTATAAACTATGACAACATTTGGTCGATATAAATTATGACAACATTTGATCGTTATAAACTATGACAACATACATTTGGTCGTTATAAACTATGGCAACATACATTTGGTCGTTATAAACTATGACAACATACATTTGGTCGTTATAAACTATGACAACATACATTTGGACGTTATAAACTATGACAACATTTGGTCGTTATAAACTATGACAACATACATTTGGTCGTTATAAACTATGACAACATACATTTGGACGTTATAAACTATGACAACATACATTAGTTCGTTATAAACTATGACAACATTTGGTCGTTATAAACTATGACAACATACATTTGTTCGTCATAAACTATGACAACATTTGGTCGTTATAAACTATGACAACATTTGGTCGTTATAAACTATGACAACATTTGGTCGTTATAAACTATGACAACATACATTTAGTCCTTATAAACTATGACAACATTCGGCCGTTATAAACTATGACAACATTTGGTCGTTATAAACTATGACAACTTTTGGTCGTTATAAACTATGACAACATTTGGTCGTTATAAACTATCACTACATACATTTGGTCGTTATAAACTACGACAACCTTTGGTCGTTATAAACTATGGCAACACTTGGTCGTTATAAACTATGACAACATACATTTTGTCGTTATAAACAATGACAACATTTGGTGGTTATAAACAATGACAACATTTGATCGTTATAAACTATGACAACATTTGGTCGTTATAAACTATGGCAACACTTGGTCGTTATAAACTATGACAACATACATTTCGTCGTTATAAACTATGACAACATTTGGTCGTTATAAACTATGACAACATACATTTAGTCGTTATAAACTATGACAACATTTGGTCGTTATAAACTATGACAACATACATTTAGTCGTTATAAACTATGACAACATTTGGTCGTTATAAACTACGACAACATACATTTGGTCATTATAAACTATGAGAACATTTGGTCGTTATAAACTATGGCAACACTTGGTCGTTATAAACTATGACAACATACATTTTGTCGTTATAAACTATGACAACATTTGGTCGTAATAAACTATGACAGCATTTGGTCGTTATAAACTATGACAACATACATTTGGTCGTTATAAACTATGACAACATACATTTGGTCGTTATAAACAATGACAAGATTTGGTCGTTATAAACTATGACAACGTTTGATCGTTATAAACTATGACAACATACATTAGGTCGTTATAAACTATGGCAACACTTGGTCGTTATAAACTATGACAATAGAAATTAGGTCGTTATAAACTATGACAACATTTGGTCGTTATAAACTATGACAACATACATTTGGTCGTTATAAACTGGCAACATTTGGTTGTTATAAACTATGACAACATACATTTGGTCGTTATAAACAATGACAACATTTTGTCGTTATAAACAATGACAACATTTGATCGTTATAAACTATGAGAACATATGGTCGTTATAAACTATGACAACATTTGATCGTTATAAACTATGAGAACATTTGGTAGTTATAAACTATGACAACATTTGATCGTTATAAACTATGAGAACATTTGGTCGTTATAAACAATGACAACATTTGATCGTTATAAACTATGACAACATACATTTGGTCGTAATAAACTATGACAACAGTTGATCGTTATAAACTATGAGAACATTTGGTCGTTATAAACTATGACAACGTTTGGTCGTTATAAACTATCACAACATACATTTGGTGGTTATAAACTATGGCAACATTTGACCGTTATAAACTATGACAACATTTGGTCGTTATAAACTATGACCACATACATTTGGTCGTTATAAACTATAAAAACATTTGGTCGTTATAAACTATGACAACATTTGGTCGTTATAAACTATGGCAACATTCGGTCGTTATAAACTATGACAACATACATTTGGTCGTTATAAACTATGGCAACATACATTTGGTCGTTATAAACTATGACAACATTTGGTCGTTATAAACTATGACAACATACATTTGGTCGTTATAAACTATGACAACATACATTTGGTCGTTATAAACTATGGCAACATACATTTGGTCGTTATAAACTATGACAACATACATTTGGTCGTTATAAACTATGACAACATACATTTGGACGTTATAAACTATGACAACATTTGGTCGTTATAAACTATGACAACATACATTTGGTCGTTATAAACTATGACAACATAAATTTGGACGTTATAAACTATGACAACAGACATTAGTTCGTTATAAACTATGACAACATTTGGTCGTTATAAACTATGACAACATACATTTGGTCGTTATAAACTATGACAACATACATTTGGTCGTTATAAACTATGACAACATTTGGCCGTTATAAACTATGACAACATTTGGTCGTTATAAACTATGACAACTTTTGGTCGTTATAAACTATGACAACATACATTTGGTCGTTATAAACTATGACAACATTTGGTCGTTATAAACTATGACAACATTTGGTCGATATAAATTATGACAACATTTGATCGTTATAAACTATGACTACATACATTTGGTCGTTATAAACTATGACAACATTTGGTCGGTATAAACTATGACAACATACATTTGGACGTTATAAACTATGCCAACTTTTGGTCGTTATAAACTATGACAACATACATTTCGTCGTTATAAACTATGAGAACATTTGGTCGTTATAAACTATGACAACATACATTTGGTCGTTATAAATTATGACAACATTTGGTCGTTATAAACAATGAGAACAAACATTTGGTCGTTATAAACTATGACAACATACATTAGGTCGTTATAAAGTATCACAACATTTCGTCGTTATAAACTATGACAACATTTGGTTGTTATAAACTATGACAACATACATTTGGTCGTTATAAACTATGGCAACATTTGGTTGTTATAAACTATGACAACATACATCTGGCCGTTATAAACAATGACAACATTTGGTCGTTATAAACTATGACAACATTTGATCGTTATAAACTATGAGAACATTTGGTCGTTATAAACAATGACAACATTTTCGTTATAAACTATGAGAACATTTGGTCGTTATAAACTATGACAACATTTGATCGTTATAAACTATGACAACATACATTTGGTCGTTATAAACTATGACAACATTTGATCGTTATAAACTATGAGAACATTTGGTCGTTATAAACTATGACAACATTTGGTCGTTATAAACTATCACAACATACATTTCGTCGTTATAAACTATGACAACATTTGGTCGTTATAAACTATCACAATATACATTAGGTCGTTATAAACTATGACAACATTTGGTCGTTATGAACTATGACAACGTACATTTGGTGGTTATAAACTAGGGCAACATTTGGTCGTTATAAACTATGACAACATTTGATCGTTATAAACTATGACAACATTTGGTCGTTATAAACTATGACCACATACATTTGGTCGTTATAAACTATAACAACATTTGGTCGTTATAAACTATGACAACATTTGGTCGTTATAAACTATGACAACATTTGGTCGTTATCAACTATGACAACATACATTTGGTCGTTATAAACTATGAAAACATTTGGTCGTTATAAACTATGACAATATACATTAGGTCGTTATAAACTATGACAACATTTGGCCGTTATAAACTATGACAAAGTACATTTGGTGGTTATAAACTATGGCAACATTTGACCGTTATAAACTATGATAACATTTGGTCGTTATAAACTATAACCACATACATTTGGTCGTTATAAACTTTAAAAACATTTGGTCGTTATAAACTATGACAACATTTGGTCGTTATAAACTATGGCAACATTCGGTCGTTATAAACTATGACAACATACATTTGGTCGTTATAAACTATGGCAACATACATTTGGTCGTTATAAACTATGACAACATACATTTGGTCGTTATAAACTATGACAACATACATTTGGTCGTTATAAACTATGACAACATACATTTGGTCGTTATAAACTATGGCAACATACATTTGGTCGTTATAAACTATGACAACATTTGGCCGTTATAAACTATGACAACATACATTTGGTCGTTATAAACTATGACAACATACATTTGGTCGTTATAAACTATGACAACATACATTTGGTCGTTATAAACTATGACAACATACATTTGGACGTTATAAACTATGACAACATTTGGTCGTTATCAACTATGACAACATACATTTGGTCGTTATAAACTATGACAACATACATTTGGACGTTATAAACTATGACAACATACATTAGTTCGTTATAAACTATGACAACATTTGGTCGTTATAAACTATGACAACATACATTTGTTCGTTATAAACTATGACAACATTTGGTTGTTATAAACTATGACAACATACATTTGGCCGTTATAAACAATGACAACATTTGGTCGTTATAAACAATCACAACATTTGATCGGTATAAACTATGAGAACATTTGGTCGTTATAAACTATGACAACATTTGATCGTTATAAACTATGAGAACATTTGGTCGTTATAAACAATGACAACATTTTCGTTATAAACTATGAGAACATTTGGTCGTTATAAACTATGACAACATTTGATCGTTATAAACTATGAGAACATTTGGTCGTTATAAACAATGACAACATTTGATCGTTATAAACTATGACAACATACATTTGGTCGTTATAAACTATGACAACATTTGATCGTTATAAACTATGAGAACATTTGGTCGTTATAAACTATGACAACATTTGGTCGTTATAAACTATCACAACATACATTTCGTCGTTATAAACTATGACAACATTTGGTCGTTATAAACTATCACAATATACATTAGGTCGTTATAAACTATGACAACATTTGGTCGTTATGAACTATGACAACGTACATTTGGTGGTTATAAACTAGGGCAACATTTGGTCGTTATAAACTATGACAACATTTGATCGTTATAAACTATGACAACATTTGGTCGTTATAAACTATGACCGCATACATTTGGTCGTTATAATCTATAACAACATTTGGTCGTTATAAACTATGACAACATTTGGTCGTTATAAACTATGACAACATTTGGTCGTTATCAACTATGACAACATACATTTGGTCGTTATAAACTATGAAAACATTTGGCCGTTATAAACTATGACAAAGTACATTTGGTGGTTATAAACTATGGCAACATTTGACCGTTATAAACTATGACAACATTTGGTCGTTATAAACTATGACCACATACATTTGGTCGTTATAAACTTTAAAAACATTTGGTCGTTATAAACTATGACAACATTTGGTCGTTATAAACTATGGCAACATTCGGTCGTTATAAACTATGACAACATACATTTGGTCGTTATAAACTATGGCAACATACATTTGGTCGTTATAAACTATGACAACATTTGGTCGTTATAAACTATGACAACATACATTTGGTCGTTATAAACTATGACAACATACATTTGGTCGTTATAAACTATGACAACATACATTTGGTCGTTATAAACTATGGCAACATACATTTGGTCGTTATAAACTATGACAACATTTGGCAGTTATAAACTATGACAACATACATTTGGTCGTTATAAACTATGACAACATACATTTGGTCGTTATAAACTATGACAACATACATTTGGACGTTATAAACTATGACAACATTTGGTCGTTATCAACTATGACAACATACATTTGGTCGTTATAAACTATGACAACATACATTTGGACGTTATAAACTATGACAACATACATTAGTTCGTTATAAACTATGACAACATTTGGTCGTTATAAACTATGACAACATACATTTGTTCGTTATAAACTATGACAACATTTGGTCGTTATAAACTATGACAACATTTGGTGGTTATAAACTATGACAACATTTGGTCGTTATAAACTATGACAACATTTGGCCGTTATAAACTATGACAACATTTGGTCGTTATAAACTATGACAACTTTTGGTCGTTATAAACTATGACAACATACATTTGGTCGTTATAAACTATGACAACATACATTTGGTCGTTATAAACTATGACAACATTTGGTCGTTATAAACTATGACAACATTTGGTCGTTATAAACTATGACAACATTTGATCGTTATAAACTATGACAACATACATTTGGTCGTTATAAACTATGACAACATTTGGTCGGTATAAACTATGACAACATACATTTGGACGTTATAAACTATGCCAACTTTTGGTCGTTATAAACTATGACAACATACATTTCGTCGTTATAAACTATGGCAACATTTGGTCGTTATAAACTTTGACAACTTTTGGTCGTTATAAACTATGACAACATACATTTGGTCGTTATAAATTATGACAACATTTGGTCGTTATAAACTATGAGAACAAACATTTGGTCGTTATAAACTATGACAACATACATTAGGTCGTTATAAACTATCACAACATTTGGTCGTTATAAACTATGACAACATTTGGTCGTTATAAACTATGACAACATACATTTGGTCGTTATAAACTATGGCAACATTTGGTTGTTATAAACTATGACAACATACATTTGGCCGTTATAAACAATGACAACATTTGGTCGTTATAAACAATCACAACATTTGATCGGTATAAACTATGAGAACATTTGGTCGTTATAAACAATGACAACATTTTCGTTATAAACTATGAGAACATTTGGTCGTTATAAACTATGACAACATATTGATCGTTATAAACTATGAGAACATTTGGTCGTTATAAACAATGACAACATTTGATCGTTATAAACTATGACAACATACATTTGGTCGTTATAAACTAAGACAGCATTTGATCGTTATAAACTATGAGAACATTTGGTCGTTATAAACTATGACAACATTTGGTCGTTATAAACTATCACAACATACATTTCGTCGTTATAAACTATGACAACATTTGGTCGTTATAAACTATCACAATATACATTAGGTCGTTATAAACTATGACAACATTTGGTCGTTATGAACTATGACAACGTACATTTGGTGGTTATAAACTAGGGCAACATTTGGTCGTTATAAACTATGACATCATTTGATCGTTATAAACTATGACAACATTTGGTCGTTATAAACTATGACCACATACATTTGGTCGTTATAAACTATGACAACATTTGGTCGTTATAAACTATGACAACATTTGGTCGTTATAAACTATGACAACATACATTTGGTCGTTATAAACTATGACAACATTTGGTCGTTATAAACTATGACAATATACATTAGGTCGTTATAAACTATGACAACATTTGGCCGTTATAAACTATGACAAATTACATTTGGTGGTTATAAACTATGGCAACATTTGACCGTTATAAACTATGACAACATTTGGTCGTTATAAACTATGACCACATACATTTGGTCGTTATAAACTATAAAAACATTTGGTCGTTATAAACTATGACAACATTTGGTCGTTTTAAACTATGGCAACATTCGGTCGTTATAAACTATGACAACATACATTTGGTCGTTATAAACTATGACAACATACATTTGGTCGTTATAAACTATGACAACATACATTTGGTCGTTATAAACTATGACAACATTTGGTCGTTATAAACTATGACAACATACATTTGGTCGTTATAAACTATGACAACATACATTTGGTCGTTATAAACTATGACAACATACATTTGGTCGTTATAAACTATGACAACATTTGGTCGTTATAAACTATGACAACATACATTTGGTAGTTATAAACTATGACAACATACATTTGGTCGTTATAAACTATGACAACATACATTTGGTCGTTATAAACTATGGCAACATACATTTGGTCGTTATAAACTATGACAACATTTGGCCGTTATAAACTATGACAACATACATTTGGTCGTTATAAACTATGACAACATACATTTGGTCGTTATAAACTATGACAACATACATTTGGTCGTTATAAACTATGACAACATACATTTGGTCGTTATAAACTATGACAACATACATTTGGTCGTTATAAACTATGACAACATACATTTGGTCGTTATAAACTATGACAACATACATTTGGTCGTTATAAACTATGACAACATTTGGCCGTTATAAACTATGACAACATACATTTGGTCGTTATAAACTATGACAACATACATTTGGACGTTATAAACTATGACAACATACATTAGTTCGTTATAAACTATGACAACATTTGGTCGTTATAAACTAAGACAACATACATTTGTTCGTTATAAACTATGACAACATTTGGTCGTTATAAACTATGACAACATTTGGTCGTTATAAACTATGACAACATTTGGTCGTTATAAACTATGACAACATACATTTGGTCGTTATAAACTATGACAACATTTGGCCGTTATAAACTATGACAACATTTGGTCGTTATAAACTATGACAACTTTTGGTCGTTATAAACTATGACAACATACATTTGGTCGTTATAAACTATGACAACATACATTTGGTCGTTATAAACTATGACAACATGTGGTCGTTATAAACTATGACAACATTTGGTCGTTATAACCTATGACAACATTTGATCGTTATAAACTATGACAACATACATTTTGTCGTTATAAACTATGACAACATTTGGTCGGTATAAACTATGACAACATACATTTGGACGTTATAAACTATGCCAACTTTTGGTCGGTATAAACTATGACAACATACATTTCGTCGTTATAAACTATGGCAACATTTGGTCGTTATAAACTATGACAACTTTTGGTCGTTATGAACTATGACAACATACATTTGGTCGTTATAAATTATGACAACATTTGGTCGTTATAAACTATGAGAACAAACATTTGGTCGTTATAAACTATGACAACATACATTAGGTCGTTATAAACTATCACAACATTTGGTCGTTATAAACTATGACAACATTTGGTCGTTATAAACTATGACAACATACATTTGGTCGTTATAAACTATGGCAACATTTGGTTGTTATAAACTATGACAACATACATTTGGCCGTTATAAACAATGACAACATTTGGTCGTTATAAACAATCACAACATTTGATCGGTATAAACTATGAGAACATTTGGTCGTTATAAACAATGACAACATTTTCGTTATAAACTATGAGAACATTTGGTCGTTATAAACTATGACAACATTTGATCGTTATAAACTATGAGAACATTTGGTCGTTATAATCAATGACAACATTTGATCGTTATAAACTATGACAACATACATTTGGTCGTTATAAACTATGACAACATTTGATCGTTATAAACTATGAGAACATTTGGTCGTTATAAACTATGACAACATTTGGTCGTTATAAACTATCACAACATACATTTCGTCGTTATAAACTATGACAACATTTGGTCGTTATAAACTATCACAATATACATTAGGTCGTTATAAACTATGATAACATTTGGTTGTTATGAACTATGACAACGTACATTTGGTGGTTATAAACTAGGGCAACATTTGGTCGTTATAAACTATGACAACATTTGATCGTTATAAACTATGACAACATTTGGTCGTTATAAACTATGACCACATACATTTGGTCGTTATAAACTATAACAACATTTGGTCGTTATAAACTATAACAACATTTGGTCGTTATAAACTATGACAACATTTGGTCGTTATAAACTATGACAACATACATTTGGTCGTTATAAACTATGGCAACATTTGGTTGTTATAAACTATGACAACATACATTTGGCCGTTATAAACAATGACAACATTTGGTCGTTATAAACAATCACAACATTTGATCGGTATAAACTATGAGAACATTTGGTCGTTATAAACAATGACAACATTTTCGTTATAAACTATGAGAACATTTGGTCGTTATAAACTATGACAACATTTGATCGTTATAAACTATGAGAACATTTGGTCGTTATAAACAATGACAACATTTGATCGTTATAAACTATGACAACATACATTTGGTCGTTATAAACTATGACAACATTTGATCGTTATAAACTATGAGAACATTTGGTCGTTATAAACTATGACAACATTTGGTCGTTATAAACTATCACAACATACATTTCGTCGTTATAAACTATGACAACATTTGGTCGTTATAAACTATCACAATATACACTAGGTCGTTATAAACTATGACAACATTTGGTCGTTATGAACTATGACAACGTACATTTGGTGGTTATAAACTAGGGCAACATTTGGTCGTTATAAACTATGACAACATTTGATCGTTATAAACTATGACAACATTTGGTCGTTATAAACTATGACCACATACATTTGGTCGTTATAAACTATGACAACATTTGGTCGTTATAAACTATGACAACATTTGGTCGTTATAAACTATGACAACATACATTTGGTCGTTATAAACTATGACAACATTTGGTCGTTATAAACTATGACAATATACATTAGGTCGTTATAAACTATGACAACATTTGGCCGTTATAAACTATGACAAATTACATTTGGTGGTTATAAACTATGGCAACATTTGACCGTTATAAACTATGACAACATTTGGTCGTTATAAACTATGACCACATACATTTGGTCGTTATAAACTATAAAAACATTTGGTCGTTATAAACTATGACAACATTTGGTCGTTTTAAACTATGGCAACATTCGGTCGTTATAAACTATGACAACATACATTTGGTCGTTATAAACTATGACAACATACATTTGTTCGTTATAAACTATGACAACATACATTTGGTCGTTATAAACTATGACAACATACATTTGGTCGTTATAAACTATGACAACATTTGGTCGTTATAAACTATGACAACATACATTTGGTCGTTATAAACTATGACAACATACATTTGGTCGTTATAAACTATGACAACATTTGGTCGTTATAAACTATGACAACATACATTTGGTCGTTATAAACTATGACAACATACATTTGGTCGTTATAAACTATGACAACATACATTTGGTCGTTATAAACTATGGCAACATACATTTGGTCGTTATAAACTATGACAACATTTGGCCGTTATAAACTATGACAACATACATTTGGTCGTTATAAACTATGGCAACATACATTTGGTCGTTATAAACTATGACAACATTTGGTCGTTATAAACTATGACAACATACATTTGGTCGTTATAAACTATGAAAACATACATTTGGTCGTTATAAACTATGACAACATTTGGTCGTTATAAACTATGACAACATACATTTGGTCGTTATAAACTATGAAAACATACATTTGGTCGTTATAAACTATGACAACATACATTTGGTCGTTATAAACTATGACAACATACATTTGGTCGTTATAAACTATGACAACATACATTTGGTCGTTATAAACTATGACAACATACATTTGGTCGTTATAAACTATGACAACATTTGGCCGTTATAAACTATGACAACATACATTTGGTCGTTATAAACTATGACAACATACATTTGGACGTTATAAACTATGACAACATACATTAGTTCGTTATAAACTATGACAACATTTGGTCGTTATAAACTAAGACAACATACATTTGTTCGTTATAAACTATGACAACATTTGGTCGTTATAAACTATGACAACATTTGGTCGTTATAAACTATGACAACATTTGGTCGTTATAAACTATGACAACATACATTTGGTCGTTATAAACTATGACAACATTTGGCCGTTATAAACTATGACAACATTTGGTCGTTATAAACTATGACAACTTTTGGTCGTTATAAACTATGACAACATACATTTGGTCGTTATAAACTATGACAACATACATTTGGTCGTTATAAACTATGACAACATGTGGTCGTTATAAACTATGACAACATTTGGTCGTTATAACCTATGACAACATTTGATCGTTATAAACTATGACAACATACATTTTGTCGTTATAAACTATGACAACATTTGGTCGGTATAAACTATGACAACATACATTTGGACGTTATAAACTATGCCAACTTTTGGTCGTTATAAACTATGACAACATACATTTCGTCGTTATAAACTATGGCAACATTTGGTCGTTATAAACTATGACAACTTTTGGTCGTTATGAACTATGACAACATACATTTGGTCGTTATAAATTATGACAACATTTGGTCGTTATAAACTATGAGAACAAACATTTGGTCGTTATAAACTATGACAACATACATTAGGTCGTTATAAACTATCACAACATTTGGTCGTTATAAACTATGACAACATTTGGTCGTTATAAACTATGACAACATACATTTGGTCGTTATAAACTATGGCAACATTTGGTTGTTATAAACTATGACAACATACATTTGGCCGTTATAAACAATGACAACATTTGGTCGTTATAAACAATCACAACATTTGATCGGTATAAACTATGAGAACATTTGGTCGTTATAAACAATGACAACATTTTCGTTATAAACTATGAGAACATTTGGTCGTTATAAACTATGACAACATTTGATCGTTATAAACTATGAGAACATTTGGTCGTTATAAACAATGACAACATTTGATCGTTATAAACTATGACAACATACATTTCGTCGTTATAAACTATGACAACATTTGATCGTTATAAACTATGAGAACATTTGGTCGTTATAAAGTATGACAACATTTGGTCGTTATAAACTATCACAAAATACATTTCGTCGTTATAAACTATGACAACATTTGGTCGTTATAAACTATCACAATATACATTAGGTCGTTATAAACTATGATAACATTTGGTTGTTATGAACTATGACAACGTACAGTTGGTGGTTATAAACTAGGGCAACATTTGGTCGTTATAAACTATGACAACATTTGATCGTTATAAACTATGACAACATTTGGTCGTTATAAACTATGACCACATACATTTGGTCGTTATAAACTATAACAACATTTGGTCGTTATAAACTATGACAACATTTGGTCGTTATAAACTATGACAACATTTGGTCGTTATAAACTATGACAACATACATTTGGACGTTATAAACTATGACAACATTTGGTCGTTATAAACTATGACAACATACATTTGGTCGTTATAAACTATGACAACATACATTTGGACGTTATAAACTATGACAACATACATTATTTCGTTATAAACTATGACAACATTTGGTCGTTATAAACTATGACAACATACATTTGTTCGTTATAAACTATGACAACATTTGGTTGTTATAAACTATGACAACATTTGGTCGTTATAAACTATGACAACATTTGGTCGTTATAAACTATGACAACATACATTTGGTCGTTATAAACTATGACAACATTTGGCCGTTATAAACTATGACAACATTTGGTCGTTATAAACTATGACAACTTTTGGTCGTTATAAACTATGACAACATACATTTGGACGTTATAAACTATGACAACATTTGGTCGTTATAAACTATGACAACATTTGGTATTTATAAACTATGACAATATACATTTGGTCGTTATAAACTATGACAACATACATTTGGTCGTTATAAACTATGACAACATTTGGTCGTCATAAACTATGACAACATTTGGTCGTCATAAACTATGACAACATTTGGTCGTTATAAACTATGACAACATACATTTGGTCGTTATAAACAATGACAACATTTGATCGGTATAAACTATGAGAACATTTGGTCGTTATAAACTATGACAATAATTGATCGTTATAAACTATGAGAACATTTGGTTGTTATAAACAATGACAACATTTATCGTTATAAACTATGAGAACATTTGGTCGTTATAAACTATGACAACATTTGATCGTTATAAACTATGAGAACATTTGGTCGTTATAAACAATGACAACATTTGATCGTTATAAACTATGACCACATACATTTGGTCGTTATAAACTATAAAAACATTTGGTCGTTATAAACTATGACAACATTTGGTTGTTATAAACTATGGCAACATTCGGTCGTTATAAACTATGACAACATACATTTGGTCGTTATAAACTATGGCAACATACATTTGGTCGTTATAAACTATGACAACATTTGGTCGTTATAAACTATGACAACATACATCTGGTCGTTATAAACTATGACAACATACATTTGGTCGTTATAAACTATGACAACATACATTTGGTCGTTATAAACTATGGCAACATACATTTGGTCGTTATAAACTATGACAACATTTGGCCGTTATAAACTATGACAACATACATTTGGTCGTTATAAACTATGACAACATACATTTGGTCGTTATAAACTATGACAACATACATTTGGACGTTATAAACTATGACAACATTTGGTCGTTATAAACTATGACAACATACATTTGGTCGTTATAAACTATGACAACATACATTTGGACGTTATAAACTATGACAACATACATTAGTTCGTTATAAACTATGACAACATTTGGTCGTTATAAACTATGACAACATACATTTGTTCGTTATAAACTATGACAACATTTGGTCGTTATAAACTATGACAACATTTGGTCGTTATAAACTATGACAACATTTGGTCGTTATAAACTATGACAACATACATTTGGTCGTTATAAACTATGACAACATTTGGCCGTTATAAACTATGACAACATTTGGTCCTTATAAACTATGACAACTTTTGGTCGTTATAAACTATGACAACATACATTTGGTCGTTATAAACTATGACAACATTTGGTCGTTATAAACTATGACAACATTTGGTCGTTATAAATTATGACAACATTTGATCGTTATAAACTATGACAGCATACATTTGGTCGTTATAAACTATGACAACATTTGGTCGGTATAAACTATGACAACATACATTTGGACGTTATAAACTATGCCAACTTTTGGTCGTTATAAACTATGACAACATACATTTCGTCGTTATAAACTATGGCAACATTTGGTCGTTATAGACTATGACAACATTTGGTCGTTATAAACTATGACAACATACATTTGGTCGTTATAAATTATGACAACATTTGGTCGTTATAAACTATGAGAACAAACATTTGGTCGTTATAAACTATGACAACATACATTAGGTCGTTATAAACTATCACAACATTTGGTCGTTATAAACTATGACAACATTTGGACGTTATAAACTATGACAACATACATTTGGTCGTTATAAACTATGGCAACATTTGGTTGTTATAAACTATGACAACATACATTTGGCCGTTATAAACAATGACAACATTTGGTCGTTATAAACAATCACAACATTTGATCGGTATAAACTATGAGAACATTTGGTCGTTATAAACTATGACAACATTTGATCGTTATAAACTATGAGAACATTTGGTCGTTATAAACAATGACAACATTTTCGTTATAAACTATGAGAACATTTGGTCGTTATAAACTATGACAACATTTGATCGTTATAAACTATGAGAACATTTGGTCGTTATAAACAATGACAACATTTGATCGTTATAAACTATGACAACATACATTTGGTCGTTATAAACTATGACAACATTTGATCGTTATAAACTATGACAACATACATTTGGTCGTTATAAACTATGACAACATTTGATCGTTATAAACTATGAGAACATTTGGTCGTTATAAACAATGACAACATTTTCGTTATAAACTATGAGAACATTTGGTCGTTATGAACTATGACAACGTACATTTGGTGGTTATAAACTAGGGCAACATTTGGTCGTTATAAACTATGACAACATTTGATCGTTATAAACTATGACAACATTTGGTCGTTATAAACTATGACCACATACATTTGGTCGTTATAAACTATGACAACATTCGGTCGTTATAAACTATGACAACATTTGGTCGTTATAAACTATGACAACATACATTTGGTCGTTATAAACTATGACAACATTTGGTCGTTATGAACTATGACAATATACAATAGGTCGTTATAAACTATGACAACATTTGGCCGTTATAAACTATGACAAAGTACATTTGGTGGTTATAAACTATGGCAACATTTGACCGTTATAAACTATGACAACATTTGGTCGTTATAAACTATGACCACATACATTTGGTCGTTATAAACTATAAAAACATTTGGTCGTTATAAACTATGACAACATTTGGTCGTTATAAACTATGGCAACATTCGGTCGTTATAAACTATGACAACATACATTTGGTCGTTATAAACTATGACAACATACATTTGGTCGTTATAAACTATGACAACATACATTTGGTCGTTATAAACTATGACAACATACATTTGGTCGTTATAAACTATGACAACATTTGGTCGTTATAAACTATGACAACATACATTTGGTCGTTATAAACTATGACAACATACATTTGGTCGTTATAAACTATGACAACATACATTTGGTCGTTATAAACTATGACAACATTTGGTCGTTATAAACTATGACAACATACATTTGGTCGTTATAAACTATGACAACATACATTTGGTCGTTATAAACTATGACAACATACATTTGGTCGTTATAAACTATGGCAACATACATTTGGTCGTTATAAACTATGACAACATTTGGCCGTTATAAACTATGACAACATACATTTGGTCGTTATAAACTATGACAACATACATTTGGTCGTTATAAACTATGACAACATACATTTGGACGTTATAAACTATGACAACATTTGGTCGTTATAAACTATGACAACATACATTTGGTCGTTATAAACTATGACAACATACATTTGGACGTTATAAACTATGACAACATACATTAGTTCGTTATAAACTATGAGGACATTTGGTCGTTATAAACTATGACAACATACATTTGTTCGTTATAAACTATGACAACATTTGGTCGTTATAAACTATGACAACATTTGGTCGTTATAAACTATGACAACATTTGGTCGTTATAAACTATGACAACATACATTTGGTCGTTATAAACTATGACAACATTTGGCCGTTATAAACTATTACAACTTTTGGTCGTTATAAACTATGACAACATACATTTGGTCGTTATAAACTATGACAACATACATTTGGTCGTTATAAACTATGACAACATTTGGTCGTTATAAACTATGACAACATTTGGTCGTTATAACCTATGACAACATTTGATCGTTATAAACTATGACAACATACATTTGGTCGTTATAAACTATGACAACATTTGGTCGGTATAAACTATGACAACATACATTTCGTCGTTATAAACTATGGCAACATTTGGTCGTTATAAACTATGACAACTTTTGGTCGTTATGAACTATGACAACATACATTTGGTCGTTATAAATTATGACAACATTTGGTCGTTATAAACTATGAGAACAAACATTTGGTCGTTATAAACTATGACAACATACATTAGGTCGTTATAAACTATCACAACATTTGGTCGTTATAAACTTTCACAACATTTGGTCGTTATAAACTATGACAACATACATTTGGTCGTTATAAACTATCACAACATACATTTCGTCGTTATAAACTATGACAACATTTGGTCGTTATAAACTATCACAATATACATTAGGTCGTTATAAACTATGACAACATTTGGTTGTTATGAACTATGACAACGTACATTTGGTGGTTATAAACTAGGGCAACATTTGGTCGTTATAAACTATGACAACATTTGATCGTTATAAACTATGACAACATTTGGTCGTTATAAACTATGACCACATACATTTAGTCGTTATAAACTATAACAACATTTGGTCGTTATAAACTATGACAACATTTGGTCGTTATAAACTATGACAACATACATTTGGACGTTATAAACTATGACAACATTTGGTCGTTATAAACTATGACAACATACATTTGGACGTTATAAACTATGACAACATTTGGTCGTTATAAACTATGACAACATACATTTGGACGTTATAAACTATGACAACATACATTAGTTCGTTATGAACTATGACAACATTTGGTCGTTATAAACTAGGACAACATACATTTGTTCGTTATAAACTATGACAACATTTGGTTGTTATAAACTATGACAACATTTGGTCGTTATAAACTATAACAACATTTGGTCGTTATAAACTATGACAACATACATTTGGTCGTTATAAACTATGACAACATTTGGCCGTTATAAACTATGACAACATTTGGTCCTTATAAACTATGACAACTTTTGGTCGTTATAAACTATGACAACATACATTTGGTCGTTATAAACTATGACAACATTTGGTCGTTATAAACTATGACAACATTTGGTCGTTATAAATTATGACAACATTTGATCGTTATAAACTATGACAGCATACATTTGGTCGTTATAAACTATGACAACATTTGGTCGGTATAAACTATGACAACATACATTTGGACGTTATAAACTATGCCAACTTTTGGTCGTTATAAACTATGACAACATACATTTCGTCGTTATAAACTATGGCAACATTTGGTCGTTATAGACTATGACAACATTTGGTCGTTATAAACTATGACAACATACATTTGGTCGTTATAAATTATGACAACATTTGGTCGTTATAAACTATGAGAACAAACATTTGGTCGTTATAAACTATGACAACATACATTAGGTCGTTATAAACTATCACAACATTTGGTCGTTATAAACTATGACAACATTTGGACGTTATAAACTATGACAACATACATTTGGTCGTTATAAACTATGGCAACATTTGGTTGTTATAAACTATGACAACATACATTTGGCCGTTATAAACAATGACAACATTTGGTCGTTATAAACAATCACAACATTTGATCGGTATAAACTATGAGAACATTTGGTCGTTATAAACTATGACAACATTTGATCGTTATAAACTATGAGAACATTTGGTCGTTATAAACAATGACAACATTTTCGTTATAAACTATGAGAACATTTGGTCGTTATAAACTATGACAACATTTGATCGTTATAAACTATGAGAACATTTGGTCGTTATAAACAATGACAACATTTGATCGTTATAAACTATGACAACATACATTTGGTCGTTATAAACTATGACAACATTTGATCGTTATAAACTATGACAACATACATTTGGTCGTTATAAACTATGACAACATTTGATCGTTATAAACTATGAGAACATTTGGTCGTTATAAACAATGACAACATTTTCGTTATAAACTATGAGAACATTTGGTCGTTATGAACTATGACAACGTACATTTGGTGGTTATAAACTAGGGCAACATTTGGTCGTTATAAACTATGACAACATTTGATCGTTATAAACTATGACAACATTTGGTCGTTATAAACTATGACCACATACATTTGGTCGTTATAAACTATGACAACATTCGGTCGTTATAAACTATGACAACATTTGGTCGTTATAAACTATGACAACATACATTTGGTCGTTATAAACTATGACAACATTTGGTCGTTATGAACTATGACAATATACAATAGGTCGTTATAAACTATGACAACATTTGGCCGTTATAAACTATGACAAAGTACATTTGGTGGTTATAAACTATGGCAACATTTGACCGTTATAAACTATGACAACATTTGGTCGTTATAAACTATGACCACATACATTTGGTCGTTATAAACTATAAAAACATTTGGTCGTTATAAACTATGACAACATTTGGTCGTTATAAACTATGGCAACATTCGGTCGTTATAAACTATGACAACATACATTTGGTCGTTATAAACTATGACAACATACATTTGGTCGTTATAAACTATGACAACATACATTTGGTCGTTATAAACTATGACAACATACATTTGGTCGTTATAAACTATGACAACATTTGGTCGTTATAAACTATGACAACATACATTTGGTCGTTATAAACTATGACAACATACATTTGGTCGTTATAAACTATGACAACATACATTTGGTCGTTATAAACTATGACAACATTTGGTCGTTATAAACTATGACAACATACATTTGGTCGTTATAAACTATGACAACATACATTTGGTCGTTATAAACTATGACAACATACATTTGGTCGTTATAAACTATGGCAACATACATTTGGTCGTTATAAACTATGACAACATTTGGCCGTTATAAACTATGACAACATACATTTGGTCGTTATAAACTATGACAACATACATTTGGTCGTTATAAACTATGACAACATACATTTGGACGTTATAAACTATGACAACATTTGGTCGTTATAAACTATGACAACATACATTTGGTCGTTATAAACTATGACAACATACATTTGGACGTTATAAACTATGACAACATACATTAGTTCGTTATAAACTATGAGGACATTTGGTCGTTATAAACTATGACAACATACATTTGTTCGTTATAAACTATGACAACATTTGGTCGTTATAAACTATGACAACATTTGGTCGTTATAAACTATGACAACATTTGGTCGTTATAAACTATGACAACATACATTTGGTCGTTATAAACTATGACAACATTTGGCCGTTATAAACTATTACAACTTTTGGTCGTTATAAACTATGACAACATACATTTGGTCGTTATAAACTATGACAACATACATTTGGTCGTTATAAACTATGACAACATTTGGTCGTTATAAACTATGACAACATTTGGTCGTTATAACCTATGACAACATTTGATCGTTATAAACTATGACAACATACATTTGGTCGTTATAAACTATGACAACATTTGGTCGGTATAAACTATGACAACATACATTTCGTCGTTATAAACTATGACAACATACATTAGGTCGTTATAAACTATCACAACATTTGGTCGTTATAAACTTTGACAACATTTGGTCGTTATAAACTATGACAACTTTTGGTCGTTATGAACTATGACAACATACATTTGGTCGTTATAAATTATGACAACATTTGGTCGTTATAAACTATGAGAACAAACATTTGGTCGTTATAAACTATGACAACATACATTAGGTCGTTATAAACTATCACAACATTTGGTCGTTATAAACTTTGACAACATTTGGTCGTTATAAACTATGACAACATACATTTGGTCGTTATAAACTATCACAACATACATTTCGTCGTTATAAACTATGACAACATTTGGTCGTTATAAACTATCACAATATACATTAGGTCGTTATAAACTATGACAACATTTGGTTGTTATGAACTATGACAACGTACATTTGGTGGTTATAAACTAGGGCAACATTTGGTCGTTATAAACTATGACAACATTTGATCGTTATAAACTATGACAACATTTGGTCGTTATAAACTATGACCACATACATTTAGTCGTTATAAACTATAACAACATTTGGTCGTTATAAACTATGACAACATTTGGTCGTTATAAACTATGACAACATCTGGTCGTTATAAACTATGACAACATACATTTGGACGTTATAAACTATGACAACATTTGGTCGTTATAAACTATGACAACATACATTTGGTCGTTATAAACTATGACAACATACATTTGGACGTTATAAACTATGACAACATACATTAGTTCGTTATGAACTATGACAACATTTGGTCGTTATAAACTAGGACAACATACATTTGTTCGTTATAAACTATGACAACATTTGGTTGTTATAAACTATGACAACATTTGGTCGTTATAAACTATGACAACATTTGGTCGTTATAAACTATGACAACATACATTTGGTCGTTATAAACTATGACAACATTTGGCCGTTATAAACTATGACAAAATTTGGTCGTTATAAACTATGACAACTTTTGGTCGTTATAAACTATGACAACATACATTTGGACGTTATAAACTATGACAACATTTGGTCGTTATAAACTATGACAACATTTGGTATTTATAAACTATGACAATATACATTTGGTCGTTATAAACTATGACAACATACATTTGGTCGTTATAAACTATTACAACATTTGGTCGTTATAAACTATGACAACATTTGGTCGTTATAAACTATGACAACATTTGGTCGTTATAAACTATGACAACATACATTTGGTCGTTATAAACAATGACAACATTTGGTCGTTATAAACAATGACAACATTTGATCGGTATAAACTATGAGAACATTTGGTCGTTATAAACTATGACAATAATTGATCGTTATAAACTATGAGAACATTTGGTTGTTATAAACAATGACAACATTTATCGTTATAAACTATGAGAACATTTGGTCGTTATAAACTATGACAACATTTGATCGTTATAAACTATAAGAACATTTGGTCGTTATAAACAATGACAACATTTGACCGTTATAAACTATGACCACATACATTTGGTCGTTATAAACTATAAAAACATTTGGTCCTTATAAACTATGACAACATTTGGTCGTTATAAACTATGGCAACATTCGGTCGTTATAAACTATGACAGCATACATTTGGTCGTTATAAACTATGGCAACATACATTTGGTCGTTATAAACTATGACAACATTTGGTCGTTATAAAATATGACAACATACATTTGGTCGTTATAATCTATGACAACATACATTTGGTCGTTATAAACTATGACAACATACATTTGGTCGTTATAAACTATGGCAACATACATTTGGTTGTTATAAACTATGACAACATTTGGCCGTTATAAACTATGACAACATACATTTGGTCGTTATAAACTATGACAACATACATTTGGTCGTTATAAACTATGACAACATACATTTGGACGTTATAAACTATGACAACATTTGGTCGTTATAAACTATGACAACATACATTTGGTCGTTATAAACTATGACAACATACATTTGGACGTTATAAACTATGACAACATACATCAGTTCGTTATAAACTATGACAACATTTGGTCGTTATAAACTATGACAACATACATTTGTTCGTTATAAACTATGACAACATTTGGTCGTTATAAACTATGACAACATTTGGTCGTTATAAACTATGACAACATTTGGTCGTTATAAACTATGACAACATACATTTGGTCGTTATAAACTATGACAACATTTGGCCGTTATAAACTATGACAACATTTGGTCGTTATAAACTATGACAACATACATTTGGTCGTTATAAACTATGACAACATTTGGTCGTTATAAACTATGACAACATTTGGTCGTTATAAATTATGACAACATTTGGTCGTTATAAACTATGACAACATTTGGTCGTTATAAACTATGACAACATACATTTGGACGTTATAAACTATGCCAACTTTTGGTCGTTATAAACTATGACAACATACATTTCGTCGTTATAAACTATGGCAACATTTGGTCGTTATAAACTATGACAACATTTCGTCGTTATAAACTATGACAACATACATTTGGTCGTTATAAATTATGACAACATTTGGTCGTTATAAACTATGAGAACAAACATTTGGTCGTTATAAACTATGACAACATACATTAGGTCGTTATAAACTATCACAACATTTGGTCGTTATAAACTATGACAACATTTGGTCGTTATAAACTATGACAACATACATTTGGTCGTTATAAACTATGGCAACATTTGGTTGTTATAAACTATGACAACATACATTTGGCCGTTATAAACAATGACAACATTTGGTCGTTATAAACAATCACAACATTTGATCGGTATAAACTATGAGAACATTTGGTCGTTATAAACTATGACAACATTTGATCGTTATAAACTATGAGAACATTTGGTCGTTATAAACAATGACAACATTTTTGTTATAAACTATGAGAACATTTGGTCGTTATAAACTATGACGACATTTGATCGTTATAAACTATGAGAACATTTGGTCGTTATAAACAATGACAACATTTGATCGTTATAAACTATGACAACATACATTTGGTCGTTATAAACTATGACAACATTTGATCGTTATAAACTATGAGAACATTTGGTCGTTATAAACTATGACAACATTTGGTCGTTATAAACTATCACAACATACATTTCGTCGTTATAAACTATGACAACATTTGGTCGTTATAAACTATCACAATATACATTAGGTCGTTATAAACTATGACAACATTTGGTCGTTATGAACTATGACAACGTACATTTGGTGGTTATAAACTAGGGCAACATTTGGTCGTTATAAACTATGACAACATTTGATCGTTATAAACTATGACAACATTTGGTCGTTATAAACTATGACCACATACATTTGGTCGTTATAAACTATAACAACATTTGGTCGTTATAAACTATGACAACATTTGGTCGTTATAAACTATGACAACATTTGGTCGTTATAAACTATGACAACATACATTTGGTCGTTATAAACTATGACAACATTTGGTCGTTATAAACTATGACAATATACATTAGGTCGTTATAAACTATGACAACATTTGGCCGTTATAAACTATGACAAAGTACATTTGGTGGTTATAAACTATGGCAACATTTGACCGTTATAAACTATGACAACATTTGGTCGTTATAAACTATGACAACATTTGGTCGTTATAAACTATGAAAACATTTGGTCGTTATAAATTATGGCAACATTCGGTCGTTATAAACTATGACAACATACATTTGGTCGTTATAAACTATGGCAACATACATTTGGCCGTTATAAACAATGACAACATTTGGTCGTTATAAACAATCACAACATTTGATCGGTATAAACTATGAGAACATTTGGTCGTTATAAACTATGACAACATTTGATCGTTATAAACTATGAGAACATTTGGTCGTTATAAACAATGACAACATTTTTGTTATAAACTATGAGAACATTTGGTCGTTATAAACTATGACGACATTTGATCGTTATAAACTATGAGAACATTTGGTCGTTATAAACAATGACAACATTTGATCGTTATAAACTATGACAACATACATTTGGTCGTTATAAACTATGACAACATTTGATCGTTATAAACTATGAGAACATTTGGTCGTTATAAACTATGACAACATTTGGTCGTTATAAACTATCACAACATACATTTCGTCGTTATAAACTATGACAACATTTGGTCGTTATAAACTATCACAATATACATTAGGTCGTTATAAACTATGACAACATTTGGTCGTTATGAACTATGACAACGTACATTTGGTGGTTATAAACTAGGGCAACATTTGGTCGTTATAAACTATGACAACATTTGATCGTTATAAACTATGACAACATTTGGTCGTTATAAACTATGACCACATACATTTGGTCGTTATAAACTATAACAACATTTGGTCGTTATAAACTATGACAACATTTGGTCGTTATAAACTATGACAACATTTGGTCGTTATAAACTATGACAACATACATTTGGTCGTTATAAACTATGACAACATTTGGTCGTTATAAACTATGACAATATACATTAGGTCGTTATAAACTATGACAACATTTGGCCGTTATAAACTATGACAAAGTACATTTGGTGGTTATAAACTATGGCAACATTTGACCGTTATAAACTATGACAACATTTGGTCGTTATAAACTATGACAACATTTGGTCGTTATAAACTATGAAAACATTTGGTCGTTATAAATTATGGCAACATTCGGTCGTTATAAACTATGACAACATACATTTGGTCGTTATAAACTATGGCAACATACATTTGGTCGTTATAAACTATGACAACATACATTTGGTCGTTATAAACTATGACAACATACATTTGGTCGTTATAAACTATGGCAACATACATTTGGTCGTTATAAACTAAGACAACATTTGGCCGTTATAAACTATGACAACATACATTTGGTCGTTATAAACTATGACAACATACATTTGGTCGTTATAAACTATGACAACATACATTTGGTCGTTATAAACTATGACAACATTTGGCCGTTATAAACTATGACAACATTTGGTCGTTATAAACTATGACAACTTTTGGTCGTTATAAACTATGACAACATACATTTGGTCGTTATAAACTATGACAACATTTGGTCGTTATAAACTATGACAACATTTGGTCGTTATAAATTATGACAACATTTGATCGTTATAAACTATGACAACATACATTTGGTCGTTATAAACTATGACAACATTTGGTCGGTATAAACTATGACAACATACATTTGGACGTTATAAACTATGCCAACTTTTGGTCGTTATAAACTATGACAACATACATTTCGTCGTTATAAACTATGGCAACATTTGGTCGTTATAAACTATGACAACATTTGGTCGTTATAAACTATGACAACATACATTTGGTCGTTATAAATTATGACAACATTTGGTCGTTATAAACTATGAGAACAAACATTTGGTCGTTATAAACTATGACAACATACATTAGGTCGTTATAAACTATCACAACATTTGGTCGTTATAAACTATCACAACATTTGGTTGTTATAAACTATGACAACATACATTTGGCCGTTATAAACAATGACAACATTTGATCGGTATAAACTATGAGAACATTTGGTCGTTATAAACTATGACAACATTTGATCGTTATAAACTATGAGAACATTTGGTCGTTATAAACAATGACAACATTTGATCGTTATAAACTATGAGAACATTTGGTCGTTATAAACAATGACAACATTTTCGTTATAAACTATGAGAACATTTGGTCGTTATAAACTATGACAACATTTGATCGTTATAAACTATGAGAACATTTGGTCCTTATAAACAATGACAACATTTGATCGTTATAAACTATGACAACATACATTTGGTCGTTATAAACTATGACAACATTTGATCGTTATAAACTATGAGAACATTTGGTCGTTATAAACTATCACAGCATACATTTCGTCGTTATAAACTATGACAACATTTGGTCGTTATGAACTATGACAACGTACATTTGGTGGTTATAAACTAGGGCAACATTTGGTCGTTATAAACTATGATAACATTTGATCGTTATAAACTATGACAACATTTGGTCGTTATAAACTATGACCACATACATTTGGTCGTTATAAACTATGACAACATTTGGTCGTTATAAACTATGACAACATTTGGTCGTTATAAACTATGACAACATACATTTGGTCGTTATAAACTATGACAACATTTGGTCGTTATGAACTATGACAATATACATTAGGTCGTTATAAACTATGACAACATTTGGCCGTTATAAACTATGACAAAATTACATTTGGTGGTTATAAACTATGGCAACATTTGACCGTTATAAACTATGACAACATTTGGTCGTTATAAACTATGACCACATACATTTGGTCGTTATAAACTATAAAAACATTTGGTCGTTATAAACTATGACAACATTTGGTCGTTATAAACTATGGCAACATTCGTTCGTTATAAACTATGACAACATACATTTGGTCGTTATAAACTATGACAACATACATTTGGTCGTTATAAACTACATACAACATACATTTGGTCGTTATAAACTATGACAATATACATTTGGTCGTTATAAACTATGACAACATTTGGTCGTTATAAACTATGACAACATACATTTGGTCGTTATAAACTATGACAACATACATTTGGTCGTTATAAACTATGACAACATACATTTGGTCGTTATAAACTATGACAACATTTGGTCGTTATAAACTATGACAACATACATTTGGTCGTTATAAACTATGACAACATACATTTGGTCGTTATAAACTATGACAACATACACTTGGTCGTTATAAACTATGGCAACATACATTTGGTCGTTATAAACTATGACAACATTTGGCCGTTATAAACTATGACAACATAAATTTGGTCATTATAAACTATGACAACATACATTTGGACGTTATAAACTATGACAACTTTTGGTCGTTATAAACTATGACAACATACATTTGGTCGTTATAAACTATGACAACATACATTTGGACGTTATAAACTATGACAACATACATTAGTTCGTTATAAACTATGACAACATTTGGTCGTTATAAACTATGACAACATACATTTGTTCGTTATAAACTATGACAACATTTGTTCTTTATAAACTATGACAACATTTGGTCGTTATAAACTATGACAACATTTGGTCGTTATAAACTATGACAACATACATTTGGTCGTTATAAACTATGACAACATTTGGCCGTTATAAACTATGACAACATTTGGTCGTTATAAACTATTACAACTTTTGGTCGTTATAAACTATGACAACATACATTTGGTCGTTATAAACTATGACAACATACATTTGGTCGTTATAAACTATGACAACATTTGGTCGATATAAACTATGACAACATTTGGTCGTTATAACCTATGACAACATTTGATCGTTATAAACTATGACAACATACATTTGGTCGTTATAAACTATGACAACATTTGGTCAGTATAAACTATGACAACATACGTTTCGTCGTTATAAACTATGGCAACATTTGGTCGTTATAAACTATGACAACTTTTGGTCGTTATGAACTATGACAACATACATTTGGTCGTTATAAATTATGACAACATTTGGTCGTTATAAACTATGAGAACAAACATTTGGTCGTTATAAACTATGACAACATACATTAGGTCGTTATAAACTATCACAACATTTTGTCGTTATAAACTATGACAACATTTGGTCGTTATAAACTATGACAACATACATTTGGTCGTTATAAACTATGGCAACATTTGGTTGTTATAAACTATGACAACATACATTTGGCCGTTATAAACAATGACAACATTTGGTCGTTATAAACAATCACAACATTTGATCGGTATAAACTATGAGAACATTTGGTCGTTATAAACAATGACAACATTTTCGTTATAAACTATGAGAACATTTGGTCGTTATAAACTATGACAACATTTGATCGTTATAAACTATGAGAACATTTGGTCGTTATAAACAATGACAACATTTGATCGTTATAAACTATGAGAACATTTGGTCGTTATAAACAATGACAACATTTTCGTTATAAACTATGAGAACATTTGGTCGTTATAAACTATGACAACATTTGATCGTTATAAACTATGAGAACATTTGGTCGTTATAAACAATGACAACATTTGATCGTTATAAACTATGACAACATACATTTGGTCGTTATAAACTATGACAACATTTGATCGTTATAAACTATGAGAACATTTGGTCGTTATAAACTATCACAGCATACATTTCGTCGTTATAAACTATGACAACATTTGGTCGTTATGAACTATGACAACGTACATTTGGTGGTTATAAACTAGGGCAACATTTGGTCGTTATAAACTATGATAACATTTGATCGTTATAAACTATGACAACATTTGGTCGTTATAAACTATGACCACATACATTTGGTCGTTATAAACTATGTCAACATTTGGTCGTTATAAACTATGACAACATACATTTGGTCGTTATAAACTATGACAACATTTGGTCGTTATGAACTATGACAATATACATTAGGTCGTTATAAACTATGACAACATTTGGCCGTTATAAACTATGACAAAGTACATTTGGTCGTTATAAACTATGGCAACATACATTTGGTCGTTATAAACTATGACAACATTTGGTCGTTATAAACTATGACCACATACATTTGGTCGTTATAAACTATAAAAACATTTGGTCGTTATAAACTATGACAACATTTGGTCGTTATAAACTATGGCAACATTCGGTCGTTATAAACTATGACAACATACATTTGGTCGTTATAAACTATGACAACATACATTTGGTCGTTATAAACTACATACAACATACATTTGGTCGTTATAAACTATGACAATATACATTTGGTCGTTATAAACTATGACAACATTTGGTCGTTATAAACTATGACAACATACATTTGGTCGTTATAAACTATGACAACATACATTTGGTCGTTATAAACTATGACAACATACATTTGGTCGTTATAAACTATGACAACATTTGGTCGTTATAAACTATGACAACATACATTTGGTCGTTATAAACTATGACAACATACATTTGGTCGTTATAAACTATGACAACATACACTTGGTCGTTATAAACTATGGCAACATACATTTGGTCGTTATAAACTATGACAACATTTGGCCGTTATAAACTATGACAACATACATTTGGTCGTTATAAACTATGACAACATACATTTGGACGTTATAAACTATGACAACATTTGGTCGTTATAAACTATGACAACATACATTTGGTCGTTATAAACTATGACAACATACATTTGGACGTTATAAACTATGACAACATACATTAGTTCGTTATAAACTATGACAACATTTGGTCGTTATAAACTATGACAACATACATTTGTTCGTTATAAACTATGACAACATTTGTTCTTTATAAACTATGACAACATTTGGTCGTTATAAACTATGACAACATTTGGTCGTTATAAGCTATGACAACATACATTTGGTCGTTATAAACTATGACAACATTTGGCCGTTATAAACTATGACAACATTTGGTCGTTATAAACTATTACAACTTTTGGTCGTTATAAAGTATGACAACATACATTTGGTCGTTATAAACTATGACAACATACATTTGGTCGTTATAAACTATGACAACATTTGGTCGTTATAAACTATGACAACATTTGGTCGTTATAACCTATGACAACATTTGATCGTTATAAACTATGACAACATACATTTGGTCGTTATAAACTATGACAACATTTGGTCAGTATAAACTATGACAACATACGTTTCGTCGTTATAAACTATGGCAACATTTGGTCGTTATAAACTATGACAACTTTTGGTCGTTATGAACTATGACAACATACATTTGGTCGTTATAAATTATTACAACATTTGGTCGTTATAAACTATGAGAACAAACATTTGGTCGTTATAAACTATGACAACATACATTAGGTCGTTATAAACTATCACAACATTTTGTCGTTATAAACTATGACAACATTTGGTCGTTATAAACTATGACAACATACATTTGGTCGTTATAAACTATGGCAACATTTGGTTGTTATAAACTATGACAACATACATTTGGCCGTTATAAACAATGACAACATTTGGTCGTTATAAACAATCACAACATTTGATCGGTATAAACTATGAGAACATTTGGTCGTTATAAACAATGACAACATTTTCGTTATAAACTATGAGAACATTTGGTCGTTATAAACTATGACAACATTTGATCGTTATAAACTATGAGAACATTTGGTCGTTATAAACAATGACAACATTTGATCGTTATAAACTATGACAACATACATTTGGTCGTTATAAACTATGACAACATTTGATCGTTATAAACTATGAGAACATTTGGTCGTTATAAACTATCACAGCATACATTTCGTCGTTATAAACTATGACAACATTTGGTCGTTATGAACTATGACAACGTACATTTGGTGGTTATAAACTAGGGCAACATTTGGTCGTTATAAACTATGATAACATTTGATCGTTATAAACTATGACAACATTTGGTCGTTATAAACTATGACCACATACATTTGGTCGTTATAAACTATGACAACATTTGGTCGTTATAAACTATGACAACATTTGGTCGTTATAAACTATGACAACATACATTTGGTCGTTATAAACTATGACAACATTTGGTCGTTATGAACTATGACAATATACATTAGGTCGTTATAAACTATGACAACATTTGGCCGTTATAAACTATGACAAAGTACATTTGGTGGTTATAAACTATGGCAACATTTGACCGTTATAAACTATGACAACATTTGGTCGTTATAAACTATGACCACATACATTTGGTCGTTATAAACTATAAAAACATTTGGTCGTTATAAACTATGACAACATTTGGTCGTTATAAACTATGGCAACATTCGGTCGTTATAAACTATGACAACATACATTTGGTCGTTATAAACTATGACAACATACATTTGGTCGTTATAAACTACATACAACATACATTTGGTCGTTATAAACTATGACAATATACATTTGGTCGTTATAAACTATGACAACATTTGGTCGTTATAAACTATGACAACATACATTTGGTCGTTATAAACTATGACAACATACATTTGGTCGTTATAAACTATGACAACATACATTTGGTCGTTATAAACTATGACAACATTTGGCCGTTATAAACTATGACAAAGTACATTTGGTGGTTATAAACTATGGCAACATTTGACCGTTATAAACTATGACAACATTTGGTCGTTATAAACTATGACCACATACATTTGGTCGTTATAAACTATAAAAACATTTGGTCGTTATAAACTATGACAACATTTGGTCGTTATAAACTATGGCAACATTCGGTCGTTATAAACTATGACAACATACATTTGGTCGTTATAAACTATGACAACATACATTTGGTCGTTATAAACTATGACAACATACATTTGGTCGTTATAAACTATGACAACATACATTTGGTCGTTATAAACTATGACAACATTTGGTCGTTATAAACTATGACAACATACATTTGGTCGTTATAAACTATGACAACATACATTTGGTCGTTATAAACTATGACAACATACATTTGGTCGTTATAAACTATGACAACATACATTTGGACGTTATAAACTATGACAACATTTGGTCGTTATAAACTATGACAACATACATTTGGTCGTTATAAACTATGACAACATACATTTGGACGTTATAAACTATGACAACATACATTAGTTCGTTATAAACTATGACAACATTTGGTCGTTATAAACTATGACAACATACATTTGTTCGTTATAAACTATGACAACATTTGTTCTTTATAAACTATGACAACATTTGGTCGTTATAAACTATGACAACATTTGGTCGTTATAAACTATGACAACATACATTTGGTCGTTATAAACTATGACAACATTTGGCCGTTATAAACTATGACAACATTTGGTCGTTATAAACTATTACAACTTTTGGTCGTTATAAACTATGACAACATACATTTGGTCGTTATAAACTATGACAACATACATTTGGTCGTTATAAACTATGACAACATTTGGTCGTTATAAACTATGACAACATTTGGTCGTTATAACCTATGACAACATTTGATCGTTATAAACTATGACAACATACATTTGGTCGTTATAAACTATGACAACATTTGGTCAGTATAAACTATGACACCATACGTTTCGTCGTTATAAACTATGGCAACATTTGGTCGTTATAAACTATGACAACTTTTGGTCGTTATGAACTATGACAACATACATTTGGTCGTTATAAATTATGACAACATTTGGTCGTTATAAACTATGAGAACAAACATTTGGTCGTTATAAACTATGACAACATACATTAGGTCGTTATAAACTATCACAACATTTTGTCGTTATAAACTATGACAACATTTGGTCGTTATAAACTATGACAACATACATTTGGTCGTTATAAACTATGGCAACATTTGGTTGTTATAAACAATCACAACATTTGATCGGTATAAACTATGAGAACATTTGGTCGTTATAAACAATGACAACATTTTCGTTATAAACTATGAGAACATTTGGTCGTTATAAACTATGACAACATTTGATCGTTATAAACTATGAGAACATTTGGTCGTTATAAACAATGACAACATTTGATCGTTATAAACTATGACAACATACATTTGGTCGTTATAAACTATGACAACATTTGATCGTTATAAACTATGAGAACATTTGGTCGTTATAAACTATGACAACATTTGGTCGTTATAAACTATCACAACATACATTTCGTCGTTATAAACTATGACAACATTTGGTCGTTATAAACTATCACAATATACATTAGGTCGTTATAAACTATGACAACATTTGGTTGTTATGAACTATGACAACGTACATTTGGTGGTTATAAACTAGGGCAACATTTGGTCGTTATAAACTATGACAACATTTGATCGTTATAAACTATGACAACATTTGGTCGTTATAAACTATGACCACATACATTTGGTCGTTATAAACTATAACAACATTTGGTCGTTATAAACTATGACAACATTTGGTCGTTATAAACTATGACAACATTTGGTCGTTATAAACTATGACAACATACATTTGGACGTTATAAACTATGACAACATTTGGTCGTTATGAACTATGACAACATACATTTGGTCGTTATAAACTATGACAACATACATTTGGACGTTATAAACTATGACAATATACATTAGTTCGTTATAAACTATGACAACATTTGGTCGTTATAAACTATGACAACATACATTTGTTCGTTATAAACTATGACAACATTTGGTTGTTATAAACTATGACAACATTTGGTCGTTATAAACTATGACAACATTTGGTCGTTATAAACTATGACAACATACATTTGGTCGTTATAAACTATGACAACATTTGGCCGTTATAAACTATGACAACATTTGGTCGTTATAAACTATGACAACTTTTGGTCGTTATAAACTATGACAACATACATTTGGACGTTATAAACTATGACAACATTTGGTCGTTATAAAGTATGACAACATTTGGTATTTATAAACTATGACAATATACATTTGGTCGTTATAAACTATGACATCATACATTTGGTCGTTATAAACTATGACAACATTTGGTCGTCATAAACTATGACAACATTTGGTCGTTATAAACTATGACAACATTTGGTCGTTATAAACTATGACAACATACATTTGGTCGTTATAAACAATGACAACATTTGGTCGTTATAAACAATGACAACATTTGATCGGTATAAACTATGAGAACATTTGGTCGTTATAAACTATGACAATAATTGATCGTTATAAACTATGAGAACATTTGGTTGTTATAAACAATGACAACATTTATCGTTATAAACTATGAGAACATTTGGTCGTTATAAACTATGACAACATTTGATCGTTATAAACTATGAGAACATTTGGTCGTTATAAACAATGACAACATTTGATCGTTATAAACTATAAAAACATTTGGTCGTTATAAACTATGACAACATTTGGTCGTTATAAACTATGGCACCATTCGGTCGTTATAAACTATGACAACATACATTTGGTCGTTATAAACTATGGCAACATACATTTGGTCGTTATAAACTATGACAACATTTGGTCGTTATAAAATATGACAACATACATTTGGTCGTTATAATCTATGACAACATACATTTGGTCGTTATAAACTATGACAACATACATTTGGTCGTTATAAACTATGGCAACATACATTTGGTCGTTATAAACTATGACAACATTTGGCCGTTATAAACTATGACAACATACATTTGGTCGTTATAAACTATGACAACATACATTTGGTCGTTATAAACTATGACAACATACATTTGGACGTTATAAACTATGACAACATTTGGTCGTTATAAACTATGACAACATACATTTGGTCGTTATAAACTATGGCAACATTTGGTTGTTATAAACTATGACAACATACATTTGGCCGTTATAAACAATGACAACATTTGGTCGTTATAAACAATCACAACATTTGATCGGTATAAACTATGAGAACATTTGGTCGTTATAAACTATGACAACATTTGATCGTTATAAACTATGAGAACATTTGGTCGTTATAAACAATGACAACATTTTCGTTATAAACTATGAGAACATTTGGTCGTTATAAACTATGACAACATTTGATCGTTATAAACTATGAGAACATTTGGTCGTTATAAACAATGACAATATTTGATCGTTATAAACTATGACAACATACATTTGGTCGTTATAAACTATGACAACATTTGATCGTTATAAACTATGAGAACATTTGGTCGTTATAAACTATGACAACATTTGGTCGTTATAAACTATCACAGCATACATTTCGTCGTTATAAACTATGACAACATTTGGTCGTTATGAACTATGACAACGTACATTTGGTGGTTATAAACTAGGGCAACATTTGGTCGTTATAAACTATGACAACATTTGATCGTTATAAACTATGACAACATTTGGTCGTTATAAACTATGACCACATACATTTGGTCGTTATAAACTATGACAACATTTGGTCGTTATAAACTATGACAACATTTGGTCGTTATAAACTATGACAACTTTTGGTCGTTATGAACTATGACAACATACATTTGGTCGTTATAAATTATGACAACATTTGGTCGTTATAAACTATGAGAACAAACATTTGGTCGTTATAAACTATGACAACTTTTGGTCGTTATGAACTATGACAACATACATTTGGTCGTTATAAATTATGACAACATTTGGTCGTTATAAACTATGAGAACAAACATTTGGTCGTTATAAACTATGACAACATACATTAGGTCGTTATAAACTATCACAACATTTTGTCGTTATAAACTATGACAACATTTGGTCGTTATAAACTATGACAACATACATTTGGTCGTTATAAACTATGGCAACATTTGGTTGTTATAAACTATGACAACATACATTTGGCCGTTATAAACAATGACAACATTTGGTCGTTATAAACAATCACAACATTTGATCGGTATAAACTATGAGAACATTTGGTCGTTATAAACAATGACAACATTTTCGTTATAAACTATGAGAACATTTGGTCGTTATAAACTATGACAACATTTGATCGTTATAAACTATGAGAACATTTGGTCGTTATAAACAATGACAACATTTGATCGTTATAAACTATGACAACATACATTTGGTCGTTATAAACTATGACAACATTTGATCGTTATAAACTATGAGAACATTTGGTCGTTATAAACTATGACAACATTTGGTCGTTATAAACTATCACAACATACATTTCGTCGTTATAAACTATGACAACATTTGGTCGTTATAAACTATCACAATATACATTAGGTCGTTATAAACTATGACAACATTTGGTTGTTATGAACTATGACAACGTACATTTGGTGGTTATAAACTAGGGCAACATTTGGTCGTTATAAACTATGACAACATTTGATCGTTATAAACTATGACAACATTTGGTCGTTATAAACTATGACCACATACATTTGGTCGTTATAAACTATAACAACATTTGGTCGTTATAAACTATGACAACATTTGGTCGTTATAAACTATGACAACATTTGGTCGTTATAAACTATGACAACATACATTTGGACGTTATAAACTATGACAACATTTGGTCGTTATGAACTATGACAACATACATTTGGTCGTTATAAACTATGACAACATACATTTGGACGTTATAAACTATGACAACATACATTAGTTCGTTATAAACTATGACAACATTTGGTCGTTATAAACTATGACAACATACATTTGTTCGTTATAAACTATGACATCATTTGGTTGTTATAAACTATGACAACATTTGGTCGTTATAAACTATGACAACATTTGGTCGTTATAAACTATGACAACATACATTTGGTCGTTATAAACTATGACAACATTTGGCCGTTATAAACTATGACAACATTTGGTCGTTATAAACTATGACAACTTTTGGTCGTTATAAACTATGACAACATACATTTGGACGTTATAAACTATGACAACATTTGGTCGTTATAAACTATGACAACATTTGGTATTTATAAACTATGACAATATACATTTGGTCGTTATAAACTATGACAACATACATTTGGTCGTTATAAACTATGACAACATTTGGTCGTCATAAACTATGACAACATTTGGTCGTTATAAACTATGACAACATTTGGTCGTTATAAACTATGACAACATACATTTGGTCGTTATAAACAATGACAACATTTGGTCGTTATAAACAATGACAACATTTGATCGGTATAAACTATGAGAACATTTGGTCGTTATAAACTATGACAATAATTGATCGTTATAAACTATGAGAACATTTGGTTGTTATAAACAATGACAACATTTATCGTTATAAACTATGAGAACATTTGGTCGTTATAAACTATGACAACATACATTTGGCCGTTATAAACAATGACAACATTTGATCGGTATAAACTATGAGAACATTTGGTCGTTATAAACTATGACAACATTTGATCGTTATAAACTATGAGAACATTTGGTCGTTATAAACAATGACAACATTTGATCGTTATAAACTATGAGAACATTTGGTCGTTATAAACAATGACAACATTTTCGTTATAAACTATGAGAACATTTGGTCGTTATAAACTATGACAACATTTGATCGTTATAAACTATGAGAACATTTGGTCGTTATAAACAATGACAACATTTGATCGTTATAAACTATGACAACATACATTTGGTCGTTATAAACTATGACAACATTTGATCGTTATAAACTATGAGAACATTTGGTCGTTATAAACTATCACAGCATACATTTCGTCGTTATAAACTATGACAACATTTGGTCGTTTTGAACTATGACAACGTACATTTGGTGGTTATAAACTAGGGCAACATTTGGTCGTTATAAACTATGATAACATTTGATCGTTATAAACTATGACAACATTTGGTCGTTATAAACTATGACCACATACATTTGGTCGTTATAAACTATGACAACATTTGATCGTTATAAACTATGACAACATACATTTGGTCGTTATAAACTATGACAACATTTGATCGTTATAAACTATGAGAACATTTGGTCGTTATAAACTATCACAGCATACATTTCGTCGTTATAAACTATGACAACATTTGGTCGTTATGAACTATGACAATATACATTAGGTCGTTATAAACTATGACAACATTTGGCCGTTATAAACTATGACAAAGTACATTTGGTGGTTATAAACTATGGCAACATTTGACCGTTATAAACTATGACAACATTTGGTCGTTATAAACTATGACCACATACATTTGGTCGTTATAAACTATAAAAACATTTGGTCGTTATAAACTATGACAACATTTGGTCGTTATAAACTATGGCAACATTCGGTCGTTATAAACTATGACAACATACATTTGGTCGTTATAAACTATGACAACATACATTTGGTCGTTATAAACTACATACAACATACATTTGGTCGTTATAAACTATGACAATATACATTTGGTCGTTATAAACTATGACAACATTTGGTCGTTATAAACTATGACAACATACATTTGGTCGTTATAAACTATGACAACATACATTTGGTCGTTATAAACTATGACAACATACATTTGGTCGTTATAAACTATGACAACATTTGGTCGTTATAAACTATGACAACATACATTTGGTCGTTATAAACTATGACAACATACATTTGGTCGTTATAAACTATGACAACATACACTTGGTCGTTATAAACTATGGCAACATACATTTGGTCGTTATAAACTATGACAACATACATTTGGTCGTTATAAACTATGACAACATTTGGTCGTTATAAACTATTACAACTTTTGGTCGTTATAAACTATGACAACATACATTTGGTCGTTATAAACTATGACAACATACATTTGGTCGTTATAAACTATGACAACATTTGGTCGTTATAAACTATGACAACATTTGGTCGTTATAACCTATGACAACATTTGATCGTTATAAACTATGACAACATACATTTGGTCGTTATAAACTATGACAACATTTGGTCAGTATAAACTATGACAACATACGTTTCGTCGTTATAAACTATGGCAACATTTGGTCGTTATAAACTATGACAACTTTTGGTCGTTATGAACTATGACAACATACATTTGGTCGTTATAAATTATGACAACATTTGGTCGTTATAAACTATGAGAACAAACATTTGGTCGTTATAAACTATGACAACATACATTAGGTCGTTATAAACTATCACAACATTTTGTCGTTATAAACTATGACAACATTTGGTCGTTATAAACTATGACAACATACATTTGGTCGTTATAAACTATGGCAACATTTGGTTGTTATAAACAATCACAACATTTGATCGGTATAAACTATGAGAACATTTGGTCGTTATAAACAATGACAACATTTTCGTTATAAACTATGAGAACATTTGGTCGTTATAAACTATGACAACATTTGATCGTTATAAACTATGAGAACATTTGGTCGTTATAAACAATGACAACATTTGATCGTTATAAACTATGACAACATACATTTGGTCGTTATAAACTATGACAACATTTGATCGTTATAAACTATGAGAACATTTGGTCGTTATAAACTATGACAACATTTGGTCGTTATAAACTATCACAACATACATTTCGTCGTTATAAACTATGACAACATTTGGTCGTTATAAACTATCACAATATACATTAGGTCGTTATAAACTATGACAACATTTGGTTGTTATGAACTATGACAACGTACATTTGGTGGTTATAAACTAGGGCAACATTTGGTCGTTATAAACTATGACAACATTTGATCGTTATAAACTATGACAACATTTGGTCGTTATAAACTATGACCACATACATTTGGTCGTTATAAACTATAACAACATTTGGTCGTTATAAACTATGACAACATTTGGTCGTTATAAACTATGACAACATTTGGTCGTTATAAACTATGACAACATACATTTGGACGTTATAAACTATGACAACATTTGGTCGTTATGAACTATGACAACATACATTTGGTCGTTATAAACTATGACAACATACATTTGGACGTTATAAACTATGACAACATACATTAGTTCGTTATAAACTATGACAACATTTGGTCGTTATAAACTATGACAACATACATTTGTTCGTTATAAACTATGACAACATTTGGTTGTTATAAACTATGACAACATTTGGTCGTTATAAACTATGACAACATTTGGTCGTTATAAACTATGACAACATACATTTGGTCGTTATAAACTATGACAACATTTGGCCGTTATAAACTATGACAACATTTGGTCGTTATAAACTATGACAACTTTTGGTCGTTATAAACTATGACAACATACATTTGGACGTTATAAACTATGACAACATTTGGTCGTTATAAACTATGACAACATTTGGTATTTATAAACTATGACAATATACATTTGGTCGTTATAAACTATGACATCATACATTTGGTCGTTATAAACTATGACAACATTTGGTCGTCATAAACTATGACAACATTTGGTCGTTATAAACTATGACAACATTTGGTCGTTATAAACTATGACAACATACATTTGGTCGTTATAAACAATGACAACATTTGGTCGTTATAAACAATGACAACATTTGATCGGTATAAACTATGAGAACATTTGGTCGTTATAAACTATGACAATAATTGATCGTTATAAACTATGAGAACATTTGGTTGTTATAAACAATGACAACATTTATCGTTATAAACTATGAGAACATTTGGTCGTTATAAACTATGACAACATTTGATCGTTATAAACTATGAGAACATTTGGTCGTTATAAACAATGACAACATTTGATCGTTATAAACTATAAAAACATTTGGTCGTTATAAACTATGACAACATTTGGTCGTTATAAACTATGGCACCATTCGGTCGTTATAAACTATGACAACATACATTTGGTCGTTATCAACTATGGCAACATACATTTGGTCGTTATAAACTATGACAACATTTGGTCGTTATAAAATATGACAACATACATTTGGTCGTTATAATCTATGACAACATACATTTGGTCGTTATAAACTATGACAACATACATTTGGTCGTTATAAACTATGGCAACATACATTTGGACGTTATAAACTATGACAACATTTGGTCGTTATAAACTATGACAACATACATTTGGTCGTTATAAACTATGACAACATACATTTGGACGTTATAAACTATGACAACATTTGGTCGTTATAAACTATGACAACATACATTTGGTCGTTATAAACTATGGCAACATTTGGTTGTTATAAACTATGACAACATACATTTGGCCGTTATAAACAATGACAACATTTGGTCGTTATAAACAATCACAACATTTGATCGGTATAAACTATGAGAACATTTGGTCGTTATAAACTATGACAACATTTGATCGTTATAAACTATGAGAACATTTGGTCGTTATAAACAATGACAACATTTTCGTTATAAACTATGAGAACATTTGGTCGTTATAAACTATGACAACATTTGATCGTTATAAACTATGAGAACATTTGGTCGTTATAAACAATGACAACATTTGATCGTTATAAACTATGAGAACATTTGGTCGTTATAAACTATCACAGCATACATTTCGTCGTTATAAACTATGACAACATTTGGTCGTTATGAACTATGACAATATACATTAGGTCGTTATAAACTATGACAACATTTGGCCGTTATAAACTATGACAACATACATTTGGTCGTTATAAACTATGACAACATTTGATCGTTATAAACTATGAGAACATTTGGTCGTTATAACCTATCACAGCATACATTTCGTCGTTATAAACTATGACAACATTTGGTCGTTATGAACTATGACAATATACATTAGGTCGTTATAAACTATGACAACATTTGGCCGTTATAAACTATGACAAAGTACATTTGGTGGTTATAAACTATGGCAACATTTGACCGTTATAAACTATGACAACATTTGGTCGTTATAAACTATGACCACATACATTTGGTCGTTATAAACTATAAAAACATTTGGTCGTTATAAACTATGACAACATTTGGTCGTTATAAACTATGGCAACATTCGGTCGTTATAAACTATGACAACATACATTTGGTCGTTATAAACTATGACAACATACATTTGGTCGTTATAAACTACATACAACATACATTTGGTCGTTATAAACTATGACAATATACATTTGGTCGTTATAAACTATGACAACATTTGGTCGTTATAAACTATGACAACATACATTTGGTCGTTATAAACTATGACAACATACATTTGGTCGTTATAAACTATGACAACATACATTTGGTCGTTATAAACTATGACAACATTTGGTCGTTATAAACTATGACAACATACATTTGGTCGTTATAAACTATGACAACATACATTTGGTCGTTATAAACTATGACAACATACACTTGGTCGTTATAAACTATGGCAACATACATTTGGTCGTTATAAACTATGACAACATACATTTGGTCGTTATAAACTATGACAACTTTTGGTCGTTATAAACTATGACAACATACATTTGGACGTTATAAACTATGACAACATTTGGTCGTTATAAACTATGACAACATTTGGTATTTATAAACTATGACAATATACATTTGGTCGTTATAAACTATGACAACATACATTTGGTCGTTATAAACTATGACAACATTTGGTCGTCATAAACTATGACAACATTTGGTCGTTATAAACTATGACAACATTTGGTCGTTATAAACTATGACAACATACATTTGGTCGTTATAAACAATGACAACATTTGGTCGTTATAAACAATGACAACATTTGATCGGTATAAACTATGAGAACATTTGGTCGTTATAAACTATGACAATAATTGATCGTTATAAACTATGAGAACATTTGGTTGTTATAAACAATGACAACATTTATCGTTATAAACTATGAGAACATTTGGTCGTTATAAACTATGACAACATACATTTGGCCGTTATAAACAATGACAACATTTGATCGGTATAAACTATGAGAACATTTGGTCGTTATAAACTATGACAACATTTGATCGTTATAAACTATGAGAACATTTGGTCGTTATAAACAATGACAACATTTGATCGTTATAAACTATGAGAACATTTGGTCGTTATAAACTATCACAGCATACATTTCGTCGTTATAAACTATGACAACATTTGGTCGTTATGAACTATGACAATATACATTAGGTCGTTATAAACTATGACAACATTTGGCCGTTATAAACTATGACAAAGTACATTTGGTGGTTATAAACTATGGCAACATTTGACCGTTATAAACTATGACAACATTTGGTCGTTATAAACTATGACCACATACATTTGGTCGTTATAAACTATAAAAACATTTGGTCGTTATAAACTATGACAACATTTGGTCGTTATAAACTATGGCAACATTCGGTCGTTATAAACTATGACAACATACATTTGGTCGTTATAAACTATGACAACATACATTTGGTCGTTATAAACTACATACAACATACATTTGGTCGTTATAAACTATGACAATATACATTTGGTCGTTATAAACTATGACAACATTTGGTCGTTATAAACTATGAAAACATACATTTGGTCGTTATAAACTATGACAACATACATTTGGTCGTTATAAACTATGACAACATACATTTGGTCGTTATAAACTATGACAACATTTGGTCGTTATAAACTATGACAACATACATTTGGTCGTTATAAACTATGACAACATACATTTGGTCGTTATAAACTATGACAACATACACTTGGTCGTTATAAACTATGGCAACATACATTTGGTCGTTATAAACTATGACAACATACATTTGGTCGTTATAAACTATGACAATATACATTTGGTCGTTATAAACTATGACAACATTTGGTCGTTATAAACTATGACAACATACATTTGGTCGTTATAAACTATGACAACATACATTTGGTCGTTATAAACTATGACAACATACATTTGGTCGTTATAAACTATGACAACATTTGGTCGTTATAAACTATGACAACATACATTTGGTCGTTATAAACTATGACAACATACATTTGGTCGTTATAAACTATGACAACATACACTTGGTCGTTATAAACTATGGCAACATACATTTGGTCGTTATAAACTATGACAACATACATTTGGTCGTTATAAACTATGACAACTTTTGGTCGTTATAAACTATGACAACATACATTTGGACGTTATAAACTATGACAACATTTGGTCGTTATAAACTATGACAACATTTGGTATTTATAAACTATGACAATATACATTTGGTCGTTATAAACTATGACAACATACATTTGGTCGTTATAAACTATGACAACATTTGGTCGTCATAAACTATGACAACATTTGGTCGTTATAAACTATGACAACATTTGGTCGTTATAAACTATGACAACATACATTTGGTCGTTATAAACAATGACAACATTTGGTCGTTATAAACAATGACAACATACATTTGGCCGTTATAAACAATGACAACATTTGATCGGTATAAACTATGAGAACATTTGGTCGTTATAAACAATGACAACATTTGATCGTTATAAACTATGACAACATACATTTGGTCGTTATAAACTATGACAACATTTGATCGTTATAAACTATGAGAACATTTGGTCGTTATAAACTATCACAGCATACATTTCGTCGTTATAAACTATGACAACATTTGGTCGTTATGAACTATGACAACGTACATTTGGTGGTTATAAACTAGGGCAACATTTGGTCGTTATAAACTATGATAACATTTGATCGTTATAAACTATGACAACATTTGGTCGTTATAAACTATGACCACATACATTTGGTCGTTATAAACTATGACAACATTTGATCGTTATAAACTATGACAACATACATTTGGTCGTTATAAACTATGACAACATTTGATCGTTATAAACTATGAGAACATTTGGTCGTTATAAACTATCACAGCATACATTTCGTCGTTATAAACTATGACAACATTTGGTCGTTATGAACTATGACAATATACATTAGGTCGTTATAAACTATGACAACATTTGGCCGTTATAAACTATGACAAAGTACATTTGGTGGTTATAACCTATGGCAACATTTGACCGTTATAAACTATGACAACATTTGGTCGTTATAAACTATGACCACATACATTTGGTCGTTATAAACTATAAAAACATTTGGTCGTTATAAACTATGACAACATTTGGTCGTTATAAACTATGGCAACATTCGGTCGTTATAAACTATGACAACATACATTTGGTCGTTATAAACTATGACAACATACATTTGGTCGTTATAAACTACATACAACATACATTTGGTCGTTATAAACTATGACAATATACATTTGGTCGTTATAAACTATGACAACATTTGGTCGTTATAAACTATGACAACATACATTTGGTCGTTATAAACTATGACAACATACATTTGGTCGTTATAAACTATGACAACATTTGGTCGTTATAAACTATGACAACATACATTTGGTCGTTATAAACTATGACAACATACATTTGGTCGTTATAAACTATGACAACATTTGGTCGTTATAAACTATGACAACATTTGGTCGTTATAACCTATGACAACATTTGATCGTTATAAACTATGACAACATACATTTGGTCGTTATAAACTATGACAACATTTGGTCAGTATAAACTATGACAACATACGTTTCGTCGTTATAAACTATGGCAACATTTGGTCGTTATAAACTATGACAACTTTTGGTCGTTATGAACTATGACAACATACATTTGGTCGTTATAAATTATGACAACATTTGGTCGTTATAAACTATGAGAACAAACATTTGGTCGTTATAAACTATGACAACATACATTAGGTCGTTATAAACTATCACAACATTTTGTCGTTATAAACTATGACAACATTTGGTCGTTATAAACTATGACAACATACATTTGGTCGTTATAAACTATGGCAACATTTGGTTGTTATAAACAATCACAACATTTGATCGGTATAAACTATGAGAACATTTGGTCGTTATAAACAATGACAACATTTTCGTTATAAACTATGAGAACATTTGGTCGTTATAAACTATGACAACATTTGATCGTTATAAACTATGAGAACATTTGGTCGTTATAAACAATGACAACATTTGATCGTTATAAACTATGACAACATACATTTGGTCGTTATAAACTATGACAACATTTGATCGTTATAAACTATGAGAACATTTGGTCGTTATAAACTATGACAACATTTGGTCGTTATAAACTATCACAACATACATTTCGTCGTTATAAACTATGACAACATTTGGTCGTTATAAACTATCACAATATACATTAGGTCGTTATAAACTATGACAACATTTGGTTGTTATGAACTATGACAACGTACATTTGGTGGTTATAAACTAGGGCAACATTTGGTCGTTATAAACTATGACAACATTTGATCGTTATAAAGTATGACAACATTTGGTCGTTATAAACTATGACCACATACATTTGGTCGTTATAAACTATAACAACATTTGGTCGTTATAAACTATGACAACATTTGGTCGTTATAAACTATGACAACATTTGGTCGTTATAAACTATGACAACATACATTTGGACGTTATAAACTATGACAACATTTGGTCGTTATGAACTATGACAACATACATTTGGTCGTTATAAACTATGACAACATACATTTGGACGTTATAAACTATGACAACATACATTAGTTCGTTATAAACTATGACAACATTTGGTCGTTATAAACTATGACAACATACATTTGTTCGTTATAAACTATGACAACATTTGGTTGTTATAAACTATGACAACATTTGGTCGTTATAAACTATGACAACATTTGGTCGTTATAAACTATGACAACATACATTTGGTCGTTATAAACTATGACAACATTTGGCCGTTATAAACTATGACAACATTTGGTCGTTATAAACTATGACAACTTTTGGTCGTTATAAACTATGACAACATACATTTGGACGTTATAAACTATGACAACATTTGGTCGTTATAAACTATGACAACATTTGGTATTTATAAACTATGACAATATACATTTGGTCGTTATAAACTATGACATCATACATTTGGTCGTTATAAACTATGACAACATTTGGTCGTCATAAACTATGACAACATTTGGTCGTTATAAACTATGACAACATTTGGTCGTTATAAACTATGACAACATACATTTGGTCGTTATAAACAATGACAACATTTGGTCGTTATAAACAATGACAACATTTGATCGGTATAAACTATGAGAACATTTGGTCGTTATAAACTATGACAATAATTGATCGTTATAAACTATGAGAACATTTGGTTGTTATAAACAATGACAACATTTATCGTTATAAACTATGAGAACATTTGGTCGTTATAAACTATGACAACATTTGATCGTTATAAACTATGAGAACATTTGGTCGTTATAAACAATGACAACATTTGATCGTTATAAACTATAAAAACATTTGGTCGTTATAAACTATGACAATATTTGGTCGTTATAAACTATGGCACCATTCGGTCGTTATAAACTATGACAACATACATTTGGTCGTTATAAACTATGGCAACATACATTTGGTCGTTATAAACTATGACAACATTTGGTCGTTATAAAATATGACAACATACATTTGGTCGTTATAATCTATGACAACATACATTTGGTCGTTATAAACTATGACAACATACATTTGGTCGTTATAAACTATGGCAACATACATTTGGTCGTTATAAACTATGACAACATTTGGCCGTTATAAACTATGACAACATACATTTGGTCGTTATAAACTATGACAACATACATTTGGTCGTTATAAACTATGACAACATACATTTGGACGTTATAAACTATGACAACATTTGGTCGTTATAAACTATGACAACATACATTTGGTCGTTATAAACTATGGCAACATTTGGTTGTTATAAACTATGACAACATACATTTGGCCGTTATAAACAATGACAACATTTGGTCGTTATAAACAATCACAACATTTGATCGGTATAAACTATGAGAACATTTGGTCGTTATAAACTATGACAACATTTGATCGTTATAAACTATGAGAACATTTGGTCGTTATAAACAATGACAACATTTTCGTTATAAACTATGAGAACATTTGGTCGTTATAAACTATGACAACATTTGATCGTTATAAACTATGAGAACATTTGGTCGTTATAAACAATGACAACATTTGATCGTTATAAACTATGACAACATACATTTGGTCGTTATAAACTATGACAACATTTGATCGTTATAAACTATGAGAACATTTGGTCGTTATAAACTATGACAACATTTGGTCGTTATAAACTATCACAGCATACATTTCGTCGTTATAAACTATGACAACATTTGGTCGTTATGAACTATGACAACGTACATTTGGTGGTTATAAACTAGGGCAACATTTGGTCGTTATAAACTATGACAACATTTGATCGTTATAAACTATGACAACATTTGGTCGTTATAAACTATGACCACATACATTTGGTCGTTATAAACTATGACAACATTTGGTCGTTATAAACTATGACAACATTTGGTCGTTATAAACTATGACAACTTTTGGTCGTTATGAACTATGACAACATACATTTGGTCGTTATAAATTATGACAACATTTGGTCGTTATAAACTATGAGAACAAACATTTGGTCGTTATAAACTATGACAACTTTTGGTCGTTATGAACTATGACAACATACATTTGGTCGTTATAAATTATGACAACATTTGGTCGTTATAAACTATGAGAACAAACATTTGGTCGTTATAAACTATGACAACATACATTAGGTCGTTATAAACTATCACAACATTTTGTCGTTATAAACTATGACAACATTTGGTCGTTATAAACTATGACAACATACATTTGGTCGTTATAAACTATGGCAACATTTGGTTGTTATAAACTATGACAACATACATTTGGCCGTTATAAACAATGACAACATTTGGTCGTTATAAACAATCACAACATTTGATCGGTATAAACTATGAGAACATTTGGTCGTTATAAACAATGACAACATTTTCGTTATAAACTATGAGAACATTTGGTCGTTATAAACTATGACAACATTTGATCGTTATAAACTATGAGAACATTTGGTCGTTATAAACAATGACAACATTTGATCGTTATAAACTATGACAACATACATTTGGTCGTTATAAACTATGACAACATTTGATCGTTATAAACTATGAGAACATTTGCTCGTTATAAACTATGACAACATTTGGTCGTTATAAACTATCACAACATACATTTCGTCGTTATAAACTATGACAACATTTGGTCGTTATAAACTATCACAATATACATTAGGTCGTTATAAACTATGACAACATTTGGTTGTTATGAACTATGACAACGTACATTTGGTGGTTATAAACTAGGGCAACATTTGGTCGTTATAAACTATGACAACATTTGATCGTTATAAACTATGACAACATTTGGTCGTTATAAACTATGACCACATACATTTGGTCGTTATAAACTATAACAACATTTGGTCGTTATAAACTATGACAACATTTGGTCGTTATAAACTATGACAACATTTGGTCGTTATAAACTATGACAACATACATTTGGACGTTATAAACTATGACAACATTTGGTCGTTATGAACTATGACAACATACATTTGGTCGTTATAAACTATGACAACATACATTTGGACGTTATAAACTATGACAACATACATTAGTTCGTTATAAACTATGACAACATTTGGTCGTTATAAACTATGACAACATACATTTGTTCGTTATAAACTATGACATCATTTGGTTGTTATAAACTATGACAACATTTGGTCGTTATAAACTATGACAACATTTGGTCGTTATAAACTATGACAACATACATTTGGTCGTTATAAACTATGACAACATTTGGCCGTTATAAACTATGACAACATTTGGTCGTTATAAACTATGACAACTTTTGGTCGTTATAAACTATGACAACATACATTTGGACGTTATAAACTATGACAACATTTGGTCGTTATAAACTATGACAACATTTGGTATTTATAAACTATGACAATATACATTTGGTCGTTATAAACTATGACAACATACATTTGGTCGTTATAAACTATGACAACATTTGGTCGTCATAAACTATGACAACATTTGGTCGTTATAAACTATGACAACATTTGGTCGTTATAAACTATGACAACATACATTTGGTCGTTATAAACAATGACAACATTTGGTCGTTATAAACAATGACAACATTTGATCGGTATAAACTATGAGAACATTTGGTCGTTATAAACTATGACAATAATTGATCGTTATAAACTATGAGAACATTTGGTTGTTATAAACAATGACAACATTTATCGTTATAAACTATGAGAACATTTGGTCGTTATAAACTATGACAACATACATTTGGCCGTTATAAACAATGACAACATTTGATCGGTATAAACTATGAGAACATTTGGTCGTTATAAACTATGACAACATTTGATCGTTATAAACTATGAGAACATTTGGTCGTTATAAACAATGACAACATTTGATCGTTATAAACTATGAGAACATTTGGTCGTTATAAACAATGACAACATTTTCGTTATAAACTATGAGAACATTTGGTCGTTATAAACTATGACAACATTTGATCGTTATAAACTATGAGAACATTTGGTCGTTATAAACAATGACAACATTTGATCGTTATAAACTATGACAACATACATTTGGTCGTTATAAACTATGACAACATTTGATCGTTATAAACTATGAGAACATTTGGTCGTTATAAACTATCACAGCATACATTTCGTCGTTATAAACTATGACAACATTTGGTCGTTATGAACTATGACAACGTACATTTGGTGGTTATAAACTAGGGCAACATTTGGTCGTTATAAACTATGATAACATTTGATCGTTATAAACTATGACAACATTTGGTCGTTATAAACTATGACCACATACATTTGGTCGTTATAAACTATGACAACATTTGATCGTTATAAACTATGACAACATACATTTGGTCGTTATAAACTATGACAACATTTGATCGTTATAAACTATGAGAACATTTGGTCGTTATAAACTATCACAGCATACATTTCGTCGTTATAAACTATGACAACATTTGGTCGTTATGAACTATGACAATATACATTAGGTCGTTATAAACTATGACAACATTTGGCCGTTATAAACTATGACAAAGTACATTTGGTGGTTATAAACTATGGCAACATTTGACCGTTATAAACTATGACAACATTTGGTCGTTATAAACTATGACCACATACATTTGGTCGTTATAAACTATAAAAACATTTGGTCGTTATAAACTATGACAACATTTGGTCGTTATAACCTATGGCAACATTCGGTCGTTATAAACTATGACAACATACATTTGGTCGTTATAAACTATGACAACATACATTTGGTCGTTATAAACTACATACAACATACATTTGGTCGTTATAAACTATGACAATATACATTTGGTCGTTATAAACTATGACAACATTTGGTCGTTATAAACTATGACAACATACATTTGGTTGTTATAAACTATGACAACATACATTTGGTCGTTATAAACTATGACAACATACATTTGGTCGTTATAAACTATGACAACATTTGGTCGTTATAAACTATGACAACATACATTTGGTCGTTATAAACTATGACAACATACATTTGGTCGTTATAAACTATGACAACATACACTTGGTCGTTATAAACTATGGCAACATACATTTGGTCGTTATAAACTATGACAACATTTGGCCGTTATAAACTATGACAACATACATTTGGTCGTTATAAACTATGACAACATACATTTGGACGTTATAAACTATGACAACATTTGGTCGTTATAAACTATGACAACATACATTTGGTCGTTATAAACTATGACAACATACATTTGGACGTTATAAACTATGACAACATACATTAGTTCGTTATAAACTATGACAACATTTGGTCGTTATAAACTATGACAACATACATTTGTTCGTTATAAACTATGACAACATTTGTTCTTTATAAACTATGACAACATTTGGTCGTTATAAACTATGACAACATTTGGTCGTTATAAACTATGACAACATACATTTGGTCGTTATAAACTATGACAACATTTGGCCGTTATAAACTATGACAACATTTGGTCGTTATAAACTATTACAACTTTTGGTCGTTATAAACTATGACAACATACATTTGGTCGTTATAAACTATGACAACATACATTTGGTCGTTATAAACTATGACAACATTTGGTCGTTATAAACTATGACAACATTTGGTCGTTATAACCTATGACAACATTTGATCGTTATAAACTATGACAACATACATTTGGTCGTTATAAACTATGACAACATTTGGTCAGTATAAACTATGACAACATACGTTTCGTCGTTATAAACTATGGCAACATTTGGTCGTTATAAACTATGACAACTTTTGGTCGTTATGAACTATGACAACATACATTTGGTCGTTATAAATTATGACAACATTTGGTCGTTATAAACTATGAGAACAAACATTTGGTCGTTATAAACTATGACAACATACATTAGGTCGTTATAAACTATTACAACATTTTGTCGTTATAAACTATGACAACATTTGGTCGTTATAAACTATGACAACATACATTTGGTCGTTATAAACTATGGCAACATTTGGTTGTTATAAACTATGACAACATACATTTGGCCGTTATAAACAATGACAACATTTGGTCGTTATAAACAATCACAACATTTGATCGGTATAAACTATGAGAACATTTGGTCGTTATAAACAATGACAACATTTTCGTTATAAACTATGAGAACATACATTTGGTCGTTATAAACTGTGACAACATTTGATCGGTATAAACTATGAGAACATTTGGTCGTTATAAACAATGACAACATTTTCGTTATAAACTATGAGAACATACATTTGGTCGTTATAAACTATGACAACATTTGATCGTTATAAACTATGAGAACATTTGGTCGTTATAAACAATGACAACATTTGATCGTTATAAACTATGACAACATACATTTGGTCGTTATAAACTATGACAACATTTGATCGTTATAAACTATGAGAACATTTGGTCGTTATAAACTATGACAACATTTGGTCGTTATAAACAATCACAACATACATTTCGTCGTTATAAACTATGACAACATTTGGTCGTTATAAACTATCACAATATACATTAGGTCGTTATAAACTATGACAACATTTGGTTGTTATGAACTATGACAACGTACATTTGGTGGTTATAAACTAGGGCAACATTTGGTCGTTATAAACTATGACAACATTTGATCGTTATAAACTATGACAACATTTGGTCGTTATAAACTATGACCACATACATTTGGTCGTTATAAACTATAACAACATTTGGTCGTTATAAACTATGACAACATTTGGTCGTTATAAACTATGACAACATTTGGTCGTTATAAACTATGACAACATACATTTGGACGTTATAAACTATGACAACATTTGGTTGTTATGAACTATGACAACATACATTTGGTCGTTATAAACTATGACAACATACATTTGGACGTTATAAACTATGACAACATACATTAGTTCGTTATAAACTATGACAACATTTGGTCGTTATAAACTATGACAACATACATTTGTTCGTTATAAACTATGACAACATTTGGTTGTTATAAACTATGACAACATTTGGTCGTTATAAACTATGACAACATTTGGTCGTTATAAACTATGACAACATACATTTGGTCGTTATAAACTATGACAACATTTGGCCGTTATAAACTATGACAACATTTGGTCGTTATAAACTATGACAACTTTTGGTCGTTATAAACTATGACAACATACATTTGGACGTTATAAACTATGACAACATTTGGTCGTTATAAACTATGACAACATTTGGTATTTATAAACTATGACAATATACATTTGGTCGTTATAAACTATGACAACATACATTTGGTCGTTATAAACTATGACAACTTTTGGTCGTCATAAACTATGACAACATTTGGTCGTTATAAACTATGACAACATTTGGTCGTTATAAACTATGACAACATACATTTGGTCGTTATAAACAATGACAACATTTGGTCGTTATAAACAATGACAACATTTGATCGGTATAAACTATGAGAACATTTGGTCGTTATAAACTATGACAATAATTGATCGTTATAAACTATGAGAACATTTGGTTGTTATAAACAATGACAACATTTATCGTTATAAACTATGAGAACATTTGGTCGTTATAAACTATGACAACATTTGATCGTTATAAACTATGAGAACATTTGGTCGTTATAAACAATGACAACATTTGATCGTTATAAACTATAAAAACATTTGGTCGTTATAAACTATGACAACATTTGGTCGTTATAAACTATGGCACCATTCGGTCGTTATAAACTATGACAACATACATTTGGTCGTTATAAACTATGGCAACATACATTTGGTCGTTATAAACTATGACAACATTTGGTCGTTATAAAATATGACAACATACATTTGGTCGTTATAATCTATGACAACATACATTTGGTCGTTATAAACTATGACAACATACATTTGGTCGTTATAAACTATGGCAACATACATTTGGTCGTTATAAACTATGACAACATTTGGCCGTTATAAACTATGACAACATACATTTGGTCGTTATAAACTATGACAACATACATTTGGTCGTTATAATCTATGACAACATACATTTGGACGTTATAAACTATGACAACATTTGGTCGTTATAAACTATGACAACATACATTTGGTCGTTATAAACTATGGCAACATTTGGTTGTTATAAACTATGACAACATACATTTGGCCGTTATAAACAATGACAACATTTGGTCGTTATAAACAATCACAACATTTGATCGGTATAAACTATGAGAACATTTGGTCGTTATAAACTATGACAACATTTGATCGTTATAAACTATGAGAACATTTGGTCGTTATAAACAATGACAACATTTTCGTTATAAACTATGAGAACATTTGGTCGTTATAAACTATGACAACATTTGATCGTTATAAACTATGAGAACATTTGGTCGTTATAAACAATGACAACATTTGATCGTTATAAACTATGACAACATACATTTGGTCGTTATAAACTATGACAACATTTGATCGTTATAAACTATGAGAACATTTGGTCGTTATAAACTATGACAACATTTGGTCGTTATAAACTATCACAGCATACATTTCGTCGTTATAAACTATGACAACATTTGGTCGTTATGAACTATGACAACGTACATTTGGTGGTTATAAACTAGGGCAACATTTGGTCGTTATAAACTATGACAACATTTGATCGTTATAAACTATGACAACATTTGGTCGTTATAAACTATGACCACATACATTTGGTCGTTATAAACTATGACAACATTTGGTCGTTATAAACTATGACAACATTTGGTCGTTATAAACTATGACAACTTTTGGTCGTTATTAACTATGACAACATACATTTGGTCGTTTTAAATTATGACAACATTTGGTCGTTATAAACTATGAGAACAAACATTTGGTCGTTATAAACTATGACAACTTTTGGTCGTTATGAACTATGACAACATACATTTGGTCGTTATAAATTATGACAACATTTGGTCGTTATAAACTATGAGAACAAACATTTGGTCGTTATAAACTATGACAACATACATTAGGTCGTTATAAACTATCACAACATTTTGTCGTTATAAACTATGACAACATTTGGTCGTTATAAACTATGACAACATACATTTGGTCGTTATAAACTATGGCAACATTTGGTTGTTATAAACTATGACAACATACATTTGGCCGTTATAAACAATGACAACATTTGGTCGTTATAAACAATCACAACATTTGATCGGTATAAACTATGAGAACATTTGGTCGTTATAAACAATGACAACATTTTCGTTATAAACTATGAGAACATTTGGTCGTTATAAACTATGACAACATTTGATCGTTATAAACTATGAGAACATTTGGTCGTTATAAACAATGACAACATTTGATCGTTATAAACTATGACAACATACATTTGGTCGTTATAAACTATGACAACATTTGATCGTTATAAACTATGAGAACATTTGGTCGTTATAAACTATGACAACATTTGGTCGTTATAAACTATCACAACATACATTTCGTCGTTATAAACTATGACAACATTTGGTCGTTATAAACTATCACAATATACATTAGGTCGTTATAAACTATGACAACATTTGGTTGTTATGAACTATGACAACGTACATTTGGTGGTTATAAACTAGGGCAACATTTGGTCGTTATAAACTATGACAACATTTGATCGTTATAAACTATGACAACATTTGGTCGTTATAAACTATGACCACATACATTTGGTCGTTATAAACTATAACAACATTTGGTCGTTATAAACTATGACAACATTTTGTCGTTATAAACTATGACAACATTTGGTCGTTATAAACTATGACAACATACATTTGGACGTTATAAACTATGACAACATTTGGTCGTTATGAACTATGACAACATACATTTGGTCGTTATAAACTATGACAACATACATTTGGACGTTATAAACTATGACAACATACATTAGTTCGTTATAAACTATGACAACATTTGGTCGTTATAAACTATGACAACATACATTTGTTCGTTATAAACTATGACATCATTTGGTTGTTATAAACTATGACAACATTTGGTCGTTATAAACTATGACAACATTTGGTCGTTATAAACTATGACAACATACATTTGGTCGTTATAAACTATGACAACATTTGGCCGTTATAAACTATGACAACATTTGGTCGTTATAAACTATGACAACTTTTGGTCGTTATAAACTATGACAACATACATTTGGACGTTATAAACTATGACAACATTTGGTCGTTATAAACTATGACAACATTTGGTATTTATAAACTATGACAATATACATTTGGTCGTTATAAACTATGACAACATACATTTGGTCGTTATAAACTATGACAACATTTGGTCGTCATAAACTATGACAACATTTGGTCGTTATAAACTATGACAACATTTGGTCGTTATAAACTATGACAACATACATTTGGTCGTTATAAACAATGACAACATTTGGTCGTTATAAACAATGACAACATTTGATCGGTATAAACTATGAGAACATTTGGTCGTTATAAACTATGACAATAATTGATCGTTATAAACTATGAGAACATTTGGTTGTTATAAACAATGACAACATTTATCGTTATAAACTATGAGAACATTTGGTCGTTATAAACTATGACAACATTTGATCGTTATAAACTATGAGAACATTTGGTCGTTATAAACAATCACAACATTTGATCGTTATAAACTATGACCACATACATTTGGTCGTTATAAACTATAAAAACATTTGGTCGTTATAAACTATGACAACATTTGGTCGTTATAAACTATGGCACCATTCGGTCGTTATAAACTATGACAACATACATTTGGTCGTTATAAACTATGGCAACATACATTTGGTCGTTATAAACTATGACAACATTTGGTCGTTATAAAATATGACAACATACATTTGGTCGTTATAATCTATGACAACATACATTTGGTCGTTATAAACTATGACAACATACATTTGGTCGTTATAAACTATGGCAACATACATTTGGTCGTTATAAACTATGACAACATTTGGCCGTAATAAACTATGACAACATACATTTGGTCGTTATAAACTATGACAACATACATTTGGTCGTTATAAACTATGACAACATACATTTGGACGTTATAAACTATGACAACATTTGGTCGTTATAAACTATGACAACATACATTTGGTCGTTATAAACTATGGCAACATTTGGTTGTTATAAACTATGACAACATACATTTGGCCGTTATAAACAATGACAACATTTGGTCGTTATAAACAATCACAACATTTGATCGGTATAAACTATGAGAACATTTGGTCGTTATAAACTATGACAACATTTGATCGTTATAAACTATGAGAACATTTGGTCGTTATAAATAATGACAACATTTTCGTTATAAACTATGAGAACATTTGGTCGTTATAAACTATGACAACATTTGATCGTTATAAACTATGAGAACATTTGGTCGTTATAAACAATGACAACATTTGATCGTTATAAACTATGACAACATACATTTGGTCGTTATAAACTATGACAACATTTGATCGTTATAAACTATGAGAACATTTGGTCGTTATAAACTATGACAACATTTGGTCGTTATAAACTATCACAGCATACATTTCGTCGTTATAAACTATGACAACATTTGGTCGTTATGAACTATGACAACGTACATTTGGTGGTTATAAACTATGACAACATTTGATCGTTATAAACTATGACAACATTTGGTCGTTATAAACTATGACCACATACATTTGGTCGTTATAAACTATGACAACATTTGGTCGTTATAAACTATGACAACATTTGGTCGTTATAAACTATGACAACATACATTTGGTCGTTATAAACTATGACAACATTTGGTCGTTATGAACTATGACAATATACATTAGGTCGTTATAAACTATGACAACATTTGGCCGTTATAAACTATGACAAAGTACATTTGGTGGTTATAAACTATGGCAACATTTGACCGTTATAAACTATGACAACATTTGGTCGTTATAAACTATGACCACATACATTTGGTCGTTATAAACTATAAAAACATTTGGTCGTTATAAACTATGACAACATTTGGTCGTTATAAACTATGGCAACATTCGGTCGTTATAAACTATGACAACATACATTTGGTCGTTATAAACTATGACAACATACATTTGGTCGTTATAAACTACATACAACATACATTTGGTCGTTATAAACTATGACAACATACATTTGGTCGTTATAAACTATGACAACATTTGGTCGTTATAAACTATGACAACATACATTTGGTCGTTATAAACTATGACAACATACATTTGGTCGTTATAAACTATGACAACATACATTTGGTCGTTATAAACTATGACAACATTTGGTCGTTATAAACTATGACAACATACATTTGGTCGTTATAAACTATGACAACATACATTTGGTCGTTATAAACTATGACAACATACATTTGGTCGTTATAAACTATGGCAACATACATTTGGTCGTTATAAACTATGACAACATTTGGCCGTTATAAACTATGACAACATACATTTGGTCGTTATAAACTATGACAACATACATTTGGTCGTTATAAACTATGACAACATACATTTGGACGTTATAAACTATGACAACATTTGGTCGTTATAAACTATGACAACATACATTTGGTCGTTATAAACTATGACAACATACATTTGGTCGTTATAAACTATGGCAACATACATTTGGTCGTTATAAACTATGACAACATTTGGCCGTTATAAACTATGACAACATACATTTGGTCGTTATAAACTATGACAACATACATTTGGACGTTATAAACTATGACAACATACATTAGTTCGTTATAAACTATGACAACATTTGGTCGTTATAAACTATGACAACATACATTTGTTCGTTATAAACTATGACAACATTTGGTCGTTATAAACTATGACAACATTTGGTCGTTATAAACTATGACAACATTTGGTCGTTATAAACTATGACAACATACATTTGGTCGTTATAAACTATGACAACATTTGGCCGTTATAAACTATGACAACATTTGGTCGTTATAAACTATTACAACTTTTGGTCGTTATAAACTATGACAACATACATTTGGTCGTTATAAACTATGACAACATACATTTGGTCGTTATAAACTATGACAACATTTGGTCGTTATAAACTATGACAACATTTGGTCGTTATAACCTATGACAACATTTGATCGTTATTAACTATGACAACATACATTTGGTCGTTATAAACTATGACAACATTTGGTCAGTATAAACTATGACAACATACGTTTCGTCGTTATAAACTATGGCAACATTTGGTCGTTATAAACTATGACAACTTTTGGTCGTTATGAACTATGACAACATACATTTGGTCGTTATAAATTATGACAACATTTGGTCGTTATAAACTATGAGAACAAACATTTGGTTGGTCGTTATAAACTATGACAACATACATTAGGTCGTTATAAACTATCACAACATTTGGTCGTTATAAACTATGACAACATTTGGTCGTTATAAACTATGACAACATACATTTGGTCGTTATAAACTATGGCAACATTTGGTTGTTATAAACTATGACAACATACATTTGGCCGTTATAAACAATGACAACATTTGGTCATTATAAACAATCACAACATTTGATCGGTGTAAACTATGAGAACATTTGGTCGTTATAAACAATGACAACATTTTCGTTATAAACTATGAGAACATTTGGTCGTTATAAACTATGACAACATTTGATCGTTATAAACTATGAGAACATTTGGTCGTTATAAACAATGACAACATTTGATCGTTATAAACTATGACAACATACATTTGGTCGTTATAAACTATGACAACATTTGATCGTTATAAACTATGAGAACATTTGGTCGTTATAAACTATGACAACATTTGGTCGTTATAAACTATCACAACATACATTTCGTCGTTATAAACTATGACAACATTTGGTCGTTATAAACTATCACAATATACATTAGGTCGTTATAAACTATGACAACATTTGGCCGTTATAAACTATGACAAAGTACATTTGGTGGTTATAAACTATGGCAACATTTGACCGTTATAAACTATGACAACATTTGGTCGTTATAAACTATGACCACATACATTTGGTCGTTATAAACTATAAAAACATTTGGTCGTTATAAACTATGACAACATTTGGTCGTTATAAACTATGGCAACATTCGGTCGTTATAAACTATGACAACATACATTTGGTCGTTATAAACTATGACAACATACATTTGGTCGTTATAAACTACATACAACATACATTTGGTCGTTATAAACTATGACAACATACATTTGGTCGTTATAAACTATGACAACATTTGGTCGTTATAAACTATGACAACATACATTTGGTCGTTATAAACTATGACAACATACATTTGGTCGTTATAAACTATGACAACATACATTTGATCGTTATAAACTATGACAACATTTGGTCGTTATAAACTATGACAACATACATTTGGTCGTTATAAACTATGACAACATACATTTGGTCGTTATAAACTATGACAACATACATTTGGTCGTTATAAACTATGTCAACATACATTTGGTCGTTATAAACTATGACAACATTTGTCCGTTATAAACTATGACAACATACATTTGGTCGTTATAAACTATGACAACATACATTTGGTCGTTATAAACTATGACAACATACATTTGGACGTTATAAACTATGACAACATTTGGTCGTTATAAACTATGACAACATACATTTGGTCGTTATAAACTATGACAACATACATTTGGTCGTTATAAACTATGGCAACATACATTTGGTCGTTATAAACTATGACAACATTTGGCCGTTATAAACTATGACAACATACATTTGGTCGTTATAAACTATGACAACATACATTTGGACGTTATAAACTATGACAACATACATTAGTTCGTTATAAACTATGACAACATTTGGTCGTTATAAACTATGACAACATACATTTGTTCGTTATAAACTATGACAACATTTGGTCGTTATAAACTATGACAACATTTGGTCGTTATAAACTATGACAACATTTGGTCGTTATAAACTATGACAACATACATTTGGTCGTTATAAACTATGACAACATTTGGCCGTTATAAACTATGACAACATTTGGTCGTTATAAACTATTACAACTTTTGGTCGTTATAAACTATGACAACATACATTTGGTCGTTATAAACTATGACAACATACATTTGGTCGTTATAAACTATGACAACATTTGGTCGTTATAAACTATGACAACATTTGGTCGTTATAACCTATGACAACATTTGATCGTTATAAACTATGACAACATACATTTGGTCGTAATAAACTATGACAACATTTGGTCAGTATAAACTATGACAACATACGTTTCGTCGTTATAAACTATGGCAACATTTGGTCGTTATAAACTATGACAACTTTTGGTCGTTATGAACTATGACAACATACATTTGGTCGTTATAAATTATGACAACATTTGGTCGTTATAAACTATGAGAACAAACATTTGGTCGTTATAAACTATGACAACATACATTAGGTCGTTATAAACTATCACAACATTTGGTCGTTATAAACTATGACAACATTTGGTCGTTATAAACTATGACAACATACATTTGGTCGTTATAAACTATGGCAACATTTGGTTGTTATAAACTATGACAACATACATTTGGCCGTTATAAACAATGACAACATTTGGTCGTTATAAACAATCACAACATTTGATCGGTATAAACTATGAGAACATTTGGTCGTTATAAACAATGGCAACATTTTCGTTATAAACTATGAGAACATTTGGTCGTTATAAACTATGACAACATTTGATCGTTATAAACTATGAGAACATTTGGTCGTTATAAACAATGACAACATTTGATCGTTATAAACTATGACAACATACATTTGGTCGTTATAAACTATGACAACATTTGATCGTTATAAACTATGAGAACATTTGGTCGTTATAAACTATGACAACATTTGGTCGTTATAAACTATCACAACATACATTTCGTCGTTATAAACTATGACAACATTTGGTTGTTATGAACTATGACAACGTACATTTGGTGGTTATAAACTAGGGCAACATTTGGTCGTTATAAACTATGACAACATTTGATCGTTATAAACTATGACAACATTTGGTCGTTATAAACTATGACCACATACATTTGGTCGTTATAAACTATAACAACATTTGGTCGTTATAAACTATGACAACATTTGGTCGTTATAAACTATGACAACATTTGGTCGTTATAAACTATGACAACATACATTTGGACGTTATAAACTATGACAACATTTGGTCGTTATAAACTATGACAACATACATTTGGTCGTTATAAACTATGACAACATACATTTGGACGTTATAAACTATGACAACATACATTAGTTCGTTATAAACTATGACAACATTTGGTCGTTATAAACTATGACAACATACATTTGTTCGTTATAAACTATGACAACATTTGGTTGTTATAAACTATGACAACATTTGGTCGTTATAAACTATGACAACATTTGGTCGTTATAAACTATGACAACATACATTTGGTCGTTATAAACTATGACAACATTTGGCCGTTATAAACTATGACAACATTTGGTCGTTATAAACTATGACAACTTTTGGTCGTTATAAACTATGACAACATACATTTGGACGTTATAAACTATGACAACATTTGGTCGTTATAAACTATGACAACATTTGGTCGTCATAAACTATGACAACATTTGGTCGTTATAAACTATGACAATAATTGATCGTTATAAACTATGAGAACATTTGGTTGTTATAAACAATGACAACATTTATCGTTATAAACTATGAGAACATTTGGTCGTTATAAACTATGACAACATTTGATCGTTATAAACTATGAGAACATTTGGTCGTTATAAACAATGACAACATTTGATCGTTATAAACTATGACCACATACATTTGGTCGTTATAAACTATAAAAACATTTGGTCGTTATAAACTATGACAACATTTGGTCGTTATAAACTATGGCAACATTCGGTCGTTATAAACTATGACAACATACATTTGGTCGTTATAAACTATGGCAACATACATTTGGTCGTTATAAACTATGACAACATTTGGTCGTTATAAAATATGACAACATACATTTGGTCGTTATAATCTATGACAACATACATTTGGTCGTTATAAACTATGACAACATACATTTGGTCGTTATAAACTATGGCAACATACATTTGGTCGTTATAAACTATGACAACATTTGGCCGTTATAAACTATGACAACATACATTTGGTCGTTATAAACTATGACAACATACATTTGGTCGTTATAAACTATGACAACATACATTTGGACGTTATAAACTATGACAACATTTGGTCGTTATAAACTATGACAACATACATTTGGTCGTTATAAACTATGACAACATACATTTGGACGTTATAAACTATGACAACATACATTAGTTCGTTATAAACTATGACAACATTTGGTCGTTATAAACTATGACAACATACATTTGTTCGTTATAAACTATGATAACATTTGGTCGTTATAAACTATGACAACATTTGGTCGTTATAAACTATGACAACATTTGGTCGTTATAAACTATGACAACATACATTTGGTCGTTATAAACTATGACAACTTTTGGCCGTTATAAACTATGACAACATTTGGTCGTTATAAACTATGACAACATACATTTGGTCGTTATAAACTATGACAACATTTGGTCGTTATAAACTATGAGAACAAACATTTGGTCGTTATAAACTATGACAACATACATTAGGTCGTTATAAACTATCACAACATTTGGTCGTTATAAACTATGACAACATTTGGTCGTTATAAACTATGACAACATACATTTGGTCGTTATAAACTATGGCAACATTTGGTTGTTATAAACTATGACAACATACATTTGGCCGTTATAAACAATGACAACATTTGGTCGTTATAAACAATCACAACATTTGATCGGTATAAACTATGAGAACATTTGGTCGTTATAAACTATGACAACATTTGATCGTTATAAACTATGAGAACATTTGGTCGTTATAAACAATGACAACATTTTCGTTATAAACTATGAGAACATTTGGTCGTTATAAACTATGACGACATTTGATCGTTATAAACTATGAGAACATTTGGTCGTTATAAACAATGACAACATTTGATCGTTATAAACTATGACAACATACATTTGGTCGTTATAAACTATGACAACATTTGATCGTTATAAACTATGAGAACATTTGGTCGTTATAAACTATGACAACATTTGGTCGTTATAAACTATCACAACATACATTTCGTCGTTATAAACTATGACAACATTTGCTCGTTATAAACTATCACAATATACATTAGGTCGTTATAAACTATGACAACATTTGGTCGTTATGAACTATGACAACGTACATTTGGTGGTTATAAACTAGGGCAACATTTGGTCGTTATAAACTATGACAACATTTGATCGTTATAAACTATGACAACATTTGGTCGTTATAAACTATGACCACATACATTTGGTCGTTATAAACTATAACAACATTTGGTCGTTATAAACTATGACAACATTTGGTCGTTATAAACTATGACAACATTTGGTCGTTATAAACTATGACAACATACATTTGGTCGTTATAAACTATGTCAACATTTGGTCGTTATAAACTATGACAATATACATTAGGTCGTTATAAACTATGACAACATTTGGCCGTTATAAACTATGACAAAGTACATTTGGTGGTTATAAACTATGGCAACATTTGACCGTTATAAACTATGACAACATTTGGTCGTTATAAACTATGACAACATTTGGTCGTTATAAACTATGAAAACATTTGGTCGTTATAAATTAAGGCAACATTCGGTCGTTATAAACTATGACAACATACATTTGGTCGTTATAAACTATGGCAACATACATTTGGTCGTTATAAACTATGACAACATTTGGTCGTTATAAACTATGACAACATACATTTGGTCGTTATAAACTATGACAACATACATTTGGTCGTTATAAACTATGACAACATACATTTGGTCGTTATAAACTATGGCAACATACATTTGGTCGTTATAAACTATGACAACATTTGGCCGTTATAAACTATGACAACATACATTTGGTCGTTATAAACTATGACAACATACATTTGGTCGTTATAAACTATGACAACATACATTTGGACGTTATAAACTATGACAACATTTGGTCGTTATAAACTATGACAACATACATTTGGTCGTTATAAACTATGACAACATACATTTGGACGTTATAAACTATGACAACATACATTAGTTCGTTATAAACTATGACAACATTTGGTCGTTATAAACTATGACAACATACATTTGTTCGTTATAAACTATGACAACATTTGGTCGTTATAAACTATGACAACATTTGGTCGTTATAAACTATGACAACATTTGGTCGTTATAAACTATGACAACATACTTTTGGTCGTTATAAACTATGACAACATTTGGCCGTTATAAACTATGACAACATTTGGTCGTTATAAACTATGACAACTTTTGGTCGTTATAAACTATGACAACATATATTTGGTCGTTATAAACTATGACAACATACATTTGGTCGTTATAAACTATGACAACATTTGGTCGTTATAAACTATGACAACATTTGGTCGTTATAAACTATGACAACATTTGTTCGTTATAAACTATGACAACATACATTTGGTCGTTATAAACTATGACAACATTTGGTCGGTATAAACTATGACAACATACATTTGGACGTTATAAACTATGCCAACTTTTGGTCGTTATAAACTATGACAACATACATTTCGTCGTTATAAACTATGGCAACATTTGGTCTTATAAACTATGACAACTTTTGGTCGTTATAAACTATGACAACATACATTTGGTCGTTATAAATTATGACAACATTTGGTCGTTATAAACTATGAGAACTAACATTTGGTCGTTATAAACTATGACAACATACATTAGGTCGTTATAAACTATCACAACATTTGGTCGTTATAAACTATGACAACATTTGGTCGTTATAACCTATGACAACATACATTTGGTCGTTATAAACTATGGCAACATTTGGTTGTTATAAACTATGACAACATACATTTGGCCGTTATAAACAATGACAACATTTGGTCGTTACAAACAATCACAACATTTGATCGGTATAAACTATGAGAACATTTGGTCGTTATAAACAATGACAACATTTTCGTTATAAACTATGAGAACATTTGGTCGTTATAAACTATGACAACATTTGGTCGTTATAAACTATCACAACATACATTTCGTCGTTATAAACTATGACAACATTTGGTCGTTATAAACTATCACAATATACATTAGGTCGTTATAAACTATGACAACATTTGGTCGTTATGAACTATGACAACGTACATTTGGTGGTTATAAACTAGGGCAACATTTGGTCGTTATAAACTATGACAACATTTGATCGTTATAAACTATGACAACATTTGGTCGTTATAAACTATGACCACATACGTTTGGTCGTTATAAACTATAACAACATTTGGTCGTTATAAACTATGACAACATTTGGTCGTTTTAAACTATGAGAACATTTGGTCGTTATAAACTATGACAACATACATTTGGACGTTATAAACTATGACAACATTTGGTCGTTATAAACTATGACAACATACATTTGGTCGTTATAAACTATGACAACATACATTTGGACGTTATAAACTATGACAACATACATTAGTTCGTTATAAACTATGACAACATCTGGTCGTTATAAACTATGACAACATATATTTGTTCGTTATAAACTATGACAACATTTGGTTATTATAAACTATGACAACATTTGGTCGTTATAAACTATGACAACATTTGGTCGTTATAAACTATGACAACATACATTTGGTCGTTATAAACTATGACAACATTTGGCCGTTATAAACTATGACAACATTTGGTGGTTATAAACTATGACAACTTTTGGTCGTTATAAACTATGACAACATATATTTGGACGTTATAAACTATGACAACATTTGGTCGTTATAAACTATGACAACATTTGGTATTTATAAACTATGACAATATACATTTGGTCGTTATAAACTATGACAACATACATTTGGTCGTTATAAACTATGACAACATTTGGTCGTTATAAACTATGACAACATTTGGTCGTTATAAACTATGACAACATTTGGTCGTTATAAACTATGACAACATACATTTGGTCGTTATAAACAATGACAACATTTGGTCGTTATAAACAATGACAACATTTGATCGGTATAAACTATGAGAACATTTGGTCGTTATAAACTATGACAACATTTGATCGTTATAAACTATGAGAACATTTGGTTGTTATAAACAATGACAACATTTATCGTTATAAACTATGAGAACATTTGGTCGTTATAAACTATGACAACATTTGATCGTTATAAACTATGAGAACATTTCGTCGTTATAAACAATGACAACATTTGATCGTTATAAACTATGACAACATACATTTGGTCGTTATAAAATATGACAACATTTGATCGTTATAAACTATGAGAACATTTGGTCGTTATAAACTATGACAACATTTGGTCGTTATGAACTATGACAACGTACATTTGGTGGTTATAAACTATGGCAACATTTGGTCGTTATAAACTATGACAACATTTGGTCGTTATAAACTATGACAACATTTGGTCGTTATAAACTATGACCACATATATTTGGTCGTTATAAACTATAACAACATTTGGTCGTTATAAACTATGACAACATTTGGTCGTTATAAACTATGGCAACATTCGCTCGTTATAAACTATGGCAACATACATTTGGTCGTTATAAACTATGACAACATTTGGTCGTTATAAACTATGACAACATACATTTGGTCGTTATAAACTATGAGAACATTTGGTCGTTATAAACTATGACAACATACATTTGGTCGTTATAAACTATGACAACATACATTTGGTCGTTATAAACTATGACAACATACATTTGGACGTTATAAACTATGACAACTTTTGGTCGTTATAAACTATGACAACGTACATTTGGTCGTTATAAACTATGAGAACATTTGGTCGTTATAAACTATGACAACATACATTTGGTCGTTATAAACTATGACAACATTTGGTCGTTATAAACTATGACAACATTTGGTCGTTATAAACTATGACAACATACATTTGGTCGTTATAAACTATGACAACATACATTTGGTCGTTATAAACTATGACAACATACATTAGTTCGTTATAAACTATGACAACATTTGGTCTTTATAAAGTATGACAACATACATTTGTTCGTTATAAACTATGACAACATTTGGTCGTTATAAACTATGACAACATTTGGTCGTTATAAACTATGACAACATACATTTGGTCGTTATAAACTATGACAACATTTGGCCGTTATAAACTATGACAACATTTGGTCGTTATAAACTATGACAACATTTGGTCGTTATAAACTATGACAACATACATTTGGTCGTTATAAACTATGACAACATACATTTGGACGTTATAAACTATGACAACATTTGGTCGTTATAAACTATGACAACATTTGGTATTTATAAACTATGACAACATACATTTGGTCGTTATAAACTATGACAACATACATTTGGTCTTTATAAACTATGACAACATTTGGTCGTTATAAACAATGACAACATTTGGTCGTTATAAACTATGACAACATACATTTGGTCGTTATAAACTATGGCAACATTTGGTTGTTATAAACTATGACAACATACATTTGGCCGTTATAAACAATCACAACATTTGGTCGTTATAAACAATCACAACATTTGATCGGTATAAACTATGAGAACATTTGGTCGTTATAAACTATGACAACATTTGATCGTTATAAACTATGAGAACATTTGGTCGTTATAAACAATGACAACATTTTCGTTATAAACTATGAGAACATTTGGTCGTTATAAACTATGACGACATTTGATCGTTATAAACTATGAGAGCATTTGGTCGTTATAAACAATGACAACATTTGATCGTTATAAACTATGACAACATACATTTGGTCGTTATAAACTATGACAACATTTGATCGTTATAAACTATGAGAACATTTGGTCGTTATAAACTATGACAACATTTGGTCGTTATAAACTATCACAACATACATTTCGTCGTTATAAACTATGACAACATTTGGTCGTTATAAACTATCACAATATACATTAGGTCGTTATAAACTATGACAACATTTGGTCGTTATGAACTATGACAACGTACATTTGGTGGTTATAAACTAGGGCAACATTTGGTCGTTATAAACTATGACAACATTTGATCGTTATAAACTATGACAACATTTGGTCGTTATAAACTATGACCACATACATTTGGTCGTTATAAACTATAACAACATTTGGTCGTTATAAACTATGACAACATTTGGTCGTTATAAACTATGACAACATTTGGTCGTTATAAACTATGACAACATACATTTGGTCGTTATAAACTATGACAACATTTGGTCGTTATAAACTATGACAATATACATTAGGTCGTTATAAACTATGACAATATTTGGCCGTTATAAACTATGACAAAGTACATTTGGTGGTTATAAACTATGGCAACATTTGACCGTTATAAACTATGACAACATTTGGTCGTTATAAACTATGACAACATTTGGTCGTTATAAACTATGAAAACATTTGGTCGTTATAAATTATGGCAACATTCGGTCGTTATAAACTATCACAACATACATTTCGTCGTTATAAACTATGACAACATTTGGTCGTTATAAACTATCACAATATACATTAGGTCGTTATAAACTATGACAACATTTGGTCGTTATGAACTATGACAACGTACATTTGGTGGTTATAAACTAGGGCAACATTTGGTCGTTATAAACTATGACAACATTTGATCGTTATAAACTATGACAACATTTGGTCGTTATAAACTATGACCACATACGTTTGGTCGTTATAAACTATAACAACATTTGGTCTTTATAAACTATGACAACATTTGGTCGTTTTAAACTATGACAACATTTGGTCGTTATAAACTATGACAACATACATTTGGACGTTATAAACTATGACAACATTTGGTCGTTATAAACTATGACAACATACATTTGGTCGTTATAAACTATGACAACATACATTTGGACGTTATATACTATGACAACATACATTAGTTCGTTATAAACTATGACAACATTTGGTCGTTATAAACTATGACAACATATATTTGTTCGTTATAAACTATGACAACATTTGGTTATTATAAACTATGACAACATTTGGTCGTTATAAACTATGACAACATTTGGTCGTTATAAACTATGACAACATACATTTGGTCGTTATAAACTATGACAACATTTGGCCGTTATAAACTATGACAACATTTGGTGGTTATAAACTATGACAACTTTTGGTCGTTATAAACTATGACAACATATATTTGGACGTTATAAACTATGACAACATTTGGTCGTTATAAACTATGACAACATTTGGTATTTATAAACTATGACAATATACATTTGGTCGTTATAAACTATGACAACATACATTTGGTCGTTATAAACTATGACAACATTTGGTCGTTATAAACTATGACAACATTTGGTCGTTATAAACTATGACAACATTTGGTCGTTATAAACTATGACAACATACATTTGGTCGTTATAAACAATGACAACATTTGGTCGTTATAAACAATGACAACATTTGATCGGTATAAACTATGAGAACATTTGGTCGTTATAAACTATGACAACATTTGATCGTTATAAACTATGAGAACATTTGGTTGTTATAAACAATGACAACATTTATCGTTATAAACTATGAGAACATTTGGTCGTTATAAACTATGACAACATTTGATCGTTATAAACTATGAGAACATTTCGTCGTTATAAACAATGACAACATTTGATCGTTATAAACTATGACAACATACATTTGGTCGTTATAAAATATGACAACATTTGATCGTTATAAACTATGAGAACATTTGGTCGTTATAAACTATGACAACATTTGGTCGTTATGAACTATGACAACGTACATTTGGTGGTTATAAACTATGGCAACATTTGGTCGTTATAAACTATGACAACATTTGGTCGTTATAAACTATGACAACATTTGGTCGTTATAAACTATGACCACATATATTTGGTCGTTATAAACTATAACAACATTTGGTCGTTATAAACTATGACAACATTTGGTCGTTATAAACTATGGCAACATTCGCTCGTTATAAACTATGGCAACATACATTTGGTCGTTATAAACTATTACAACATTTGGTCGTTATAAACTATGACAACATACATTTGGTCGTTATAAACTATGAGAACATTTGGTCGTTATAAACTATGACAACATACATTTGGTCGTTATAAACTATGACAACATACATTTGGTCGTTATAAACTATGACAACATACATTTGGACGTTATAAACTATGACAACTTTTGGTCGTTATAAACTATGACAACATACATTTGGTCGTTATAAACTATGAGAACATTTGGTCGTTATAAACTATGACAACATACATTTGGTCGTTATAAACTATGACAACATTTGGTCATTATAAACTATGACAACATTTGGTCGTTATAAACTATGACAACATACATTTGGTCGTTATAAACTATGACAACATACATTTGGTCGTTATAAACTATGACAACATACATTAGTTCGTTATAAACTATGACAACATTTGGTCTTTATAAAGTATGACAACATACATTTGTTCGTTATAAACTATGACAACATTTGGTCGTTATAAACTATGACAACATTTGGTCGTTATAAACTATGACAACATACATTTGGTCGTTATAAACTATGACAACATTTGGCCGTTATAAACTATGACAACATTTGGTCGTTATAAACTATGACAACATTTGGTCGTTATAAACTATGACAACATACATTTGGTCGTTATAAACTATGACAACATACATTTGGACGTTATAAACTATGACAACATTTGGTCGTTATAAACTATGACAACATTTGGTATTTATAAACTATGACAACATACATTTGGTCGTTATAAACTATGACAACATACATTTGGTCTTTATAAACTATGACAACATTTGGTCGTTATAAACTATGACAACATTTGGTCGTTATAAACTATGACAACATACATTTGGTCGTTATAAACTATGGCAACATTTGGTTGTTATAAACTATGACAACATACATTTGGCCGTTATAAACAATGACAACATTTGGTCGTTATAAACAATCACATTTGATCGGTATAAACTATGAGAACATTTGGTCGTTATAAACTATGACAACATTTGATCGTTATAAACTATGAGAACATTTGGTCGTTATAAACAATGACAACATTTTCGTTATAAACTATGAGAACATTTGGTCCTTATAAACTATGACGACATTTGATCGTTATAAACTATGAGAACATTTGGTCGTTATAAACAATGACAACATTTGATCGTTATAAACTATGACAACATACATTTGGTCGTTATAAACTATGACAACATTTGATCGTTATAAACTATGAGAACATTTGGTCGTTATAAACTATGACAACATTTGGTCGTTATAAACTATCACAACATACATTTCGTCGTTATAAACTATGACAACATTTGGTCGTTATCAACTATCACAATATACATTAGGTCGTTATAAACTATGACAACATTTGGTCGTTATGAACTATGACAACGTACATTTGGTGGTTATAGACTAGGGCAACATTTGGTCGTTATAAACTATGGCAACATACATTTGGTCGTTATAAACTATGACAACATTTGGTCGTTATAAACTATGACAACATACATTTGGTCGTTATAAACTATGAGAACATTTGGTCGTTATAAACTATGACAACATACATTTGGTCGTTATAAACTATGACAACATACATTTGGTCGTTATAAACTATGACAACATACATTTGGTCGTTATAAACTATGACAACTTTTGGTCGTTATAAACTATGACAACATACATTTGGTCGTTATAAACCATGAGAACATTTGGTCGTTATAAACTATGACAACATACATTTGGTCGTTATAAACTATGACAACATTTGGTCGTTATAAACTATGACAACATTTGGTCGTTATAAACTATGACAACATACATTTGGTCGTTATAAACTATGACAACATACATTTGGTCGTTATAAACTATGACAACATACATTAGTTCGTTATAAACTATGACAACATTTGGTCTTTATAAAGTATGACAACATACATTTGTTCGTTATAAACTATGACAACATTTGGTCGTTATAAACTATGACAACATTTGGTCGTTATAAACTATGACAACATACATTTGGTCGTTATAAACTATGACAACATTTGGCCGTTATAAACTATGACAACATTTGGTCGTTATAAACTATGACAACATTTGGTCGTTATAAACTATGACAACATACATTTGGACGTTATAAACTATGACAACATTTGGTCGTTATAAACTATGACAACATTTGGTATTTATAAACTATGACAACATACATTTGGTCGTTATAAACTATGACAACATACATTTGGTCTTTATAAACTATGACAACATTTGGTCGTTATAAACTATGACAACATTTGGTCGTTATAAACTATGACAACATACATTTGGTCGTTATAAACTATGGCAACATTTGGTTGTTATAAACTATGACAACATACATTTGGCCGTTATAAACAATGACAACATTTGGTCGTTATAAACAATCACAACATTTGATCGGTATAAACTATGAGAACATTTGGTCGTTATAAACTATGACAACATTTGATCGTTATAAACTATGAGAACATTTGGTCGTTATAAACAATGACAACATTTTCGTTATAAACTATGAGAACATTTGGTCGTTATAAACTATGACGACATTTGATCGTTATAAACTATGAGAACATTTGGTCGTTATAAACAATGACAACATTTGATCGTTATAAACTATGACAACATACATTTGGTCGTTATAAACTATGACAACATTTGATCGTTATAAACTATGAGAACATTTGGTCGTTATAAACTATGACAACATTTGGTCGTTATAAACTATCACAACATACATTTCGTCGTTATAAACTATGACAACATTTGGTCGTTATAAACTATCACAATATACATTAGGTCGTTATAAACTATGACAACATTTGGTCGTTATGAACTATGACAACGTACATTTGGTGGTTATAAACTAGGGCAACATTTGGTCGTTATAAACTATGACAACATTTGATCGTTATAAACTATGACAACATTTGGTCGTTATAAACTATGACCACATACATTTGGTCGTTATAAACTATAACAACATTTGGTCGTTATAAACTATGACAACATTTGGTCGTTATAAACTATGACAACATTTGGTCGTTATAAACTATGACAACATACATTTGGTCGTTATAAACTATGACAACATTTGGTCGTTATAAACTATGACAATATACATTAGGTCGTTATAAACTATGACAACATTTGGCCGTTATAAACTATGACAAAGTACATTTGGTGGTTATAAACTATGGCAACATTTGACCGTTATAAACTATGACAACATTTGGTCGTTATAAACTATGACAAAATTTGGTCGTTATAAACTATGAAAACATTTGGTCGTTATAAATTATGGCAACATTCGGTCGTTATAAACTATCACAACATACATTTCGTCGTTATAAACTATGACAACATTTGGTCGTTATAAACTATCACAATATACATTAGGTCGTTATAAACTATGACAACATTTGGTCGTTATGAACTATGACAACGTACATTTGGTGGTTATAAACTAGGGCAACATTTGGTCGTTATAAACTATGACAACATTTGATCGTTATAAACTATGACAACATTTGGTCGTTATAAACTATGACCACATACGTTTGGTCGTTATAAACTATAACAACATTTGGTCGTTATAAACTATGACAACATTTGGTCGTTATAAACTATGACAACATTTGGTCGTTATAAACTATGACAACATATATTTGGACGTTATAAACTATGACAACATTTGGTCGTTATAAACTATGACAACATACATTTGGTCGTTATAAACTATGACAACATACATTTGGACGTTATAAACTATGACAACATACATTAGTTCGTTATAAACTATGACAACATTTGGTCGTTATAAACTATGACAACATATATTTGTTCGTTATAAACTATGACAACATTTGGTTATTATAAACTATGACAACATTTGGTCGTTATAAACTATGACAACATTTGGTCGTTATAAACTATGACAACATACATTTGGTCGTTATAAACTATGACAACATTTGGCCGTTATAAACTATGACAACATTTGGTCGTTATAAACTATGACAACTTTTGGTCGTTATAAACTATGACAACATATATTTGGACGTTATAAACTATGACAACATTTGGTCGTTATAAACTATGACAACATTTGGTATTTATAAACTATGACAATATACATTTGGTCGTTATAAACTATGACAACATACATTTGGTCGTTATAAACTATGACAACATTTGGTCGTTATAAACTATGACAACATTTGGTCGTTATAAACTATGACAACATTTGGTCGTTATAAACTATGACAACATACATTTGGTCGTTATAAACAATGACAACATTTGGTCGTTATAAACAATGACAACATTTGATCGGTATAAACTATGAGAACATTTGGTCGTTATAAACTATGACAACATTTGATCGTTATAAACTATGAGAACATTTGGTTGTTATAAACAATGACAACATTTATCGTTATAAACTATGAGAACATTTGGTCGTTATAAACTATGACAACATTTGATCGTTATAAACTATGAGAACATTTCGTCGTTATAAACAATGACAACATTTGATCGTTATAAACTATGACAACATACATTTGGTCGTTATAAAATATGACAACATTTGATCGTTATAAACTATGAGAACATTTGGTCGTTATAAACTATGACAACATTTGGTCGTTATGAACTATGACAACGTACATTTGGTGGTTATAAACTATGGCAACATTTGGTCGTTATAAACTATGACAACATTTGGTCGTTATAAACTATGACAACATTTGGTCGTTATAAACTATGACCACATATATTTGGTCGTTATAAACTATAACAACATTTGGTCGTTATAAACTATGACAACATTTGGTCGTTATAAACTATGGCAACATTCGGTCGTTATAAACTATGGCAACATACATTTGGTCGTTATAAACTATTACAACATTTGGTCGTTATAAACTATGACAACATACATTTGGTCGTTATAAACTATGAGAACATTTGGTCGTTATAAACTATGACAACATACATTTGGTCGTTATAAACTATGACAACATACATTTTGTCGTTATAAACTATGACAACATACATTTGGACGTTATAAACTATGACAACTTTTGGTCGTTATAAACTATGACAACATACATTTGGTCGTTATAAACTATGACAACATACATTTGGTCGTTATAAACTATGACAACATTTGGTCGTTATAAACTATGACAACATTTGGTCGTTATAAACTATGACAACATACATTTGGTCGTTATAAACTATGACAACATACATTTGGTCGTTATAAACTATGACAACATACATTAGTTCGTTATAAACTATGACAACATTTGGTCTTTATAAAGTATGACAACATACATTTGTTCGTTATAAACTATGACAACATTTGGTCGTTATAAACTATGACAACATTTGGTCGTTATAAACTATGACAACATACATTTGGTCGTTATAAACTATGACAACATTTCGCCGTTATAAACTATGACAACATTTGGTCGTTATAAACTATGACAACATTTGGTCGTTATAAACTATGACAACATACATTTGGTCGTTATAAACTATGACAACATACATTTGGACGTTATAAACTATGACAACATTTGGTCGTTATAAACTATGACAACATTTGGTATTTATAAACTATGACAACATACATTTGGTCGTTATAAACTATGACAACATACATTTGGTCTTTATAAACTATGACAACATTTGGTCGTTATAAACTATGACAACATTTGGTCGTTATAAACTATGACAACATACATTTGGTCGTTATAAACTATGGCAACATTTGGTTGTTATAAACTATGACAACATACATTTGGCCGTTATAAACAATGACAACATTTGGTCGTTATAAACAATCACAACATTTGATCGGTATAAACTATGACAACATTTGGTCGTTATAAACTATGACAACATTTGATCGTTATAAACTATGAGAACATTTGGTCGTTATAAACAATGACAACATTTTCGTTATAAACTATGAGAACATTTGGTCGTTATAAACTATGACGACATTTGATCGTTATAAACTATGAGAACATTTGGTCGTTATAAACAATGACAACATTTGATCGTTATAAACTATGACAACATACATTTGGTCGTTATAAACTATGACAACATTTGATCGTTATAAACTATGAGAACATTTGGTCGTTATAAACTATGACAACATTTGGTCGTTATAAACTATCACAACATACATTTCGTCGTTATAAACTATGACAACATTTGGTCGTTATAAACTATCACAATATACATTAGGTCGTTATAAACTATGACAACATTTGGTCGTTATGAACTATGACAACGTACATTTGGTGGTTATAAACTAGGGCAACATTTGGTCGTTATAAACTATGACAACATTTGATCGTTATAAACTATGACAACATTTGGTCGTTATAAACTATGACCACATACATTTGGTCGTTATAAACTATAACAACATTTGGTCGTTATAAACTATGACAACATTTGGTCGTTATAAACTATGACAACATTTGGTCGTTATAAACTATGACAACATACATTTGGTCGTTATAAACTATGACAACATTTGGTCGTTATAAACTATGACAATATACACTAGGTCGTTATAAACTATGACAACATTTGGCCGTTATAAACTATGACAAAGTACATTTGGTGGTTATAAACTATGGCAACATTTGACCGTTATAAACTATGACAACATTTGGTCGTTATAAACTATGACAACATTTGGTCGTTATAAACTATGAAAACATTTGGTCGTTATAAATTATGGCAACATTCGGTCGTTATAAACTATCACAACATACATTTCGTCGTTATAAACTATGACAACATTTGGTCGTTATAAACTATCACAATATACATTAGGTCGTTATAAACTATGACAACATTTGGTCGTTATGAACTATGACAACGTACATTTGGTGGTTATAAACTAGGGCAACATTTGGTCGTTATAAACTATGACAACATTTGATCGTTATAAACTATGACAACATTTGGTCGTTATAAACTATGACCACATACGTTTGGTCGTTATAAACTATAACAACATTTGGTCGTTATAAACTATGACAACATTTGGTCGTTATAAACTATGACAACATTTGGTCGTTATAAACTATGACAACATACATTTGGACGTTATAAACTATGACAACATTTGGTCGTTATAAACTATGACAACATACATTTGGTCGTTATAAACTATGACAACATACATTTGGACGTTATAAACTATGACAACATACATTAGTTCGTTATAAACTATGACAACATTTGGTCGTTATAAACTATGACAACATATATTTGTTCGTTATAAACTATGACAACATTTGGTTATTATAAACTATGACAACATTTGGTCGTTATAAACTATGACAACATTTGGTCGTTATAAACTATGACAACATACATTTGGTCGTTATAAACTATGACAACATTTGGCCGTTATAAACTATGACAACATTTGGTCGTTATAAACTATGACAACTTTTGGTCGTTATAAACTATGACAACATATATTTGGACGTTATAAACTATGACAACATTTGGTCGTTATAAACTATGACAACATTTGGTATTTATAAACTATGACAATATACATTTGGTCGTTATAAACTATGACAACATACATTTGGTCGTTATAAACTATGACAACATTTGGTCGTTATAAACTATGACAACATTTGGTCGTTATAAACTATGACAACATTTGGTCGTTATAAACTATGACAACATACATTTGGTCGTTATAAACAATGACAACATTTGGTCGTTATAAACAATGACAACATTTGATCGGTATAAACTATGAGAACATTTGGTCGTTATAAACTATGACAACATTTGATCGTTATAAACTATGAGAACATTTGGTTGTTATAAACAATGACAACATTTATCGTTATAAACTATGAGAACATTTGGTCGTTATAAACTATGACAACATTTGATCGTTATAAACTATGAGAACATTTCGTCGTTATAAACAATGACAACATTTGATCGTTATAAACTATGACAACATACATTTGGTCGTTATAAAATATGACAACATTTGATCGTTATAAACTATGAGAACATTTGGTCGTTATAAACTATGACAACATTTGGTCGTTATGAACTATGACAACGTACACTTGGTGGTTATAAACTATGGCAACATTTGGTCGTTATAAACTATGACAACATTTGGTCGTTATAAACTATGACAACATTTGGTCGTTATAAACTATGACCACATATATTTGGTTGTTATAAACTATAACAACATTTGGTCGTTATAAACTATGACAACATTTGGTCGTTATAAACTATGGCAACATTCGGTCGTTATAAACTATGGCAACATACATTTGGTCGTTATAAACTATGACAACATTTGGTCGTTATAAACTATGACAACATACATTTGGTCGTTATAAACTATGAGAACATTTGGTCGTTATAAACTATGACAACATACATTTTGTCGTTATAAACTATGACAACATACATTTGGTCGTTATAAACTATGACAACATACATTTGGACGTTATAAACTATGACAACTTTTGGTCGTTATAAACTATGACAACATACATTTGGTCGTTATAAACTATGAGAACATTTGGTCGTTATAAACTATGACAACATACATTTGGTCGTTATAAACTATGACAACATTTGGTCGTTATAAACTATGACAACATTTGGTCGTTATAAACTATGACAACATACATTTGGTCGTTATAAACTATGACAACATTTGGTCGTTATAAACTATGACAACATTTGGTCGTTATAAACTATGACAACATTTGGTCGTTATAAACTATGACAACATACATTTGGTCGTTATAAACTATGACAACATTTGGCCGTTATAAACTATGACAACATTTGGTCGTTATAAACTATGACAACATTTGGTCGTTATAAACTATGACAACATACATTTGGTCGTTATAAACTATGACAACATACATTTGGACGTTATAAACTATGACAACATTTGGTCGTTATAAACTATGACAACATTTGGTATTTATAAACTATGACAACATACATTTGGTCGTTATAAACTATGACAACATACATTTGGTCTTTATAAACTATGACAACATTTGGTCGTTATAAACTATGACAACATTTGGTCGTTATAAACTATGACAACATACATTTGGTCGTTATAAACTATGGCAACATTTGGTTGTTATAAACTATGACAACATACATTTGGCCGTTATAAACAATGACAACATTTGGTCGTTATAAACAATCACAACATTTGATCGGTATAAACTATGAGAACATTTGGTCGTTATAAACTATGACAACATTTGATCGTTATAAACTATGAGAACATTTGGTCGTTATAAACAATGACAACATTTTCGTTATAAACTATGAGAACATTTGGTCGTTATAAACTATGACGACATTTGATCGTTATAAACTATGAGAACATTTGGTCGTTATAAACAATGACAACATTTGATCGTTATAAACTATGACAACATACATTTGGTCGTTATAAACTATGACAACATTTGATCGTTATAAACTATGAGAACATTTGGTCGTTATAAACTATGACAACATTTGGTCGTTATAAACTATCACAACATACATTTCGTCGTTATAAACTATGACAACATTTGGTCGTTATAAACTATCACAATATACATTAGGTCGTTATAAACTATGACAACATTTGGTCGTTATGAACTATGACAACGTACATTTGGTGGTTATAAACTAGGGCAACATTTGGTCGTTATAAACTATGACAACATTTGATCGTTATAAACTATGACAACATTTGGTCGTTATAAACTATGACCACATACATTTGGACGTTATAAACTATAACAATATTTGGTCGTTATAAACTATGACAACATTTGGTCGTTATAAACTATGACAACATTTGGTCGTTATAAACTATGACAACATACATTTGGTCGTTATAAACTATGACAACATTTGGTCGTTATAAACTATGACAATATACATTAGGTCGTTATAAACTATGACAACATTTGGCCGTTATAAACTATGACAAAGTACATTTGGTGGTTATAAACTATGGCAACATTTGACCGTTATAAACTATGACAACATTTGGTCGTTATAAACTATGACAACATTTGGTCGTTATAAACTATGAAAACATTTGGTCGTTATAAATTATGGCAACATTCGGTCGTTATAAACTATGACAACATACATTTGGTCGTTATAAACTATGGCAACATACATTTGGTCGTTATAAACTATGACAACATTTGGTCGTTATAAACTATGACAACATACATTTGGTCGTTATAAACTATGACAACATACATTTGGTCGTTATAAACTATGACAACATACATTTGGTCGTTATAAACTATGGCAACATACATTTGGTCGTTATAAACTATGACAACATTTGGCCGTTATAAACTATGACAACATACATTTGGTCGTTATAAACTATGACAACATACATTTGGTCGTTATAAACTATGACAACATACATTTGGACGTTATAAACTATGACAACATTTGGTCGTTATAAACTATGACAACATACATTTGGTCGTTATAAACTATGACAACATACATTTGGACGTTAAAAACTATGACAACATACATTAGTTCGTTATAAACTATGACAACATTTGGTCGTTATAAACTATGACAACATACATTTGTTCGTTATAAACTATGACAACATTTGGTCGTTATAAACTATGACAACATTTGGTCGTTATAAACTATGACAACATTTGGTCGTTATAAACTATGACAACATACATTTGGTCGTTATAAACTATGACAACATACATTTGGTCGTTATAAACTATGACAACATTTGGTCGTTATAAACTATGACAACATTTGGTCGTTATAAACTATGACAACATTTGTTCGTTATAAACTATGACAACATACATTTGGTCGTTATAAACTATGACAACATTTGGTCGGTATAAACTATGACAACATACATTTGGACGTTATAAACTATGCCAACTTTTGGTCGTTATAAACTATGACAACATACATTTCGTCGTTATAAACTATGGCAACATTTGGTTGTTATAAACTATGACAACATACATTTGGCCGTTATAAACAATGACAACATTTGGTCGTTACAAACAATCACAACATTTGATCGGTATAAACTATGAGAACATTTGGTCGTTATAAACAATGACAACATTTTCGTTATAAACTATGAGAACATTTGGTCGTTATAAACTATGACAACATTTGGTCGTTATAAACTATCACAACATACATTTCGTCGTTATAAACTATGACAACATTTGGTCGTTATAAACTATCACAATATACATTAGGTCGTTATAAACTATGACAACATTTGGTCGTTATGAACTATGACAACGTACATTTGGTGGTTATAAACTAGGGCAACATTTGGTCGTTATAAACTATGACAACATTTGATCATTATAAACTATGACAACATTTGGTCGTTATAAACTATGACCACATACATTTGGTCGTTATAAACTATAACAACATTTGGTCGTTATAAACTATGACAACATTTGGTCGTTATAAACTATGACAACATTTGTTCGTTATAAACTATGACAACATACATTTGGACGTTATAAACTATGACAACATTTGGTCGTTATAAACTATGACAACATACATTTGGTCGTTATAAACTATGACAACATACATTTGGACGTTATAAACTATGACAACATACATTAGTTCGTTATAAACTATGACAACATTTGGTCGTTATAAACTATGACAACATACATTTGTTCGTTATAAACTATGACAACATTTGGTTATTATAAACTATGACAACATTTGGTCGTTATAAACTATGACAACATTTGGTCGTTATAAACTATGACAACATACATTTGGTCGTTATAAACTATGACAACATTTGGCCGTTATAAACTATGACAACATTTGGTCGTTATAAACTATGACAACTTTTGGTCGTTATAAACTATGACAACATATATTTGGACGTTATAAACTATGACAACATTTGGTCGTTATAAACTATGACAACATTTGGTATTTATAAACTATGACAATATACATTTGGTCGTTATAAACTATGACAACATACATTTGGTCGTTATAAACTATGACAACATTTGGTCGTTATAAACTATGACAACATTTGGTCGTTATAAACTATGACAACATTTGGTCGTTATAAACTATGACAACATACATTTGGTCGTTATAAACAATGACAACATTTGGTCGTTATAAACAATGACAACATTTGATCGGTATAAACTATGAGAACATTTGGTCGTTATAAACTATGACAACATTTGATCGTTATAAACTATGAGAACATTTGGTTGTTATAAACAATGACAACATTTATCGTTATAAACTATGAGAACATTTGGTCGTTATAAACTATGACAACATTTGATCGTTATAAACTATGAGAACATTTCGTCTTTATAAACAATGACAACATTTGATCGTTATAAACTATGACAACATACATTTGGTCGTTATAAAATATGACAACATTTGATCGTTATAAACTATGAGAACATTTGGTCGTTATAAACTATGACAACATTTGGTCGTTATGAACTATGACAACGTACATTTGGTGGTTATAAACTATGGCAACATTTGGTCGTTATAAACTATGACAACATTTGGTCGTTATAAACTATGACAACATTTGGTCGTTATAAACTATGACCACATATATTTGGTCGTTATAAACTATAACAACATTTGGTCGTTATAAACTATGACAACATTTGGTCGTTATAAACTATGGCAACATTCGGTCGTTATAAACTATGGCAACATACATTTGGTCGTTATAAACTATGACAACATTTGGTCGTTATAAACTATGACAACATACATTTGGTCGTTATAAACTATGAGAACATTTGGTCGTTATAAACTATGACAACATACATTTGGTCGTTATAAACTATGACAACATACATTTGGTCGTTATAAACTATGACAACATACATTTGGACGTTATAAACTATGACAACTTTTGGTCGTTATAAACTATGACAACATACATTTGGTCGTTATAAACTATGAGAACATTTGGTCGTTATAAACTATGACAACATACATTTGGTCGTTATAAACTATGACAACATTTGGTCGTTATAAACTATGACAACATTTGGTCGTTATAAACTATGACAACATACATTTGGTCGTTATAAACAATGACAACATACATTTGGTCGTTATAAACTATGACAACATACATTAGTTCGTTATAAACTATGACAACATTTGGTCTTTATAAAGTATGACAACATACATTTGTTCGTTATAAACTATGACAACATTTGGTCGTTATAAACTATGACAACATTTGGTCGTTATAAACTATGACAACATTTGGTCGTTATAAACTATGACAACATACATTTGGTCGTTATAAACTATGACAACATTTGGCCGTTATAAACTATGACAACATTTGGTCGTTATAAACTATGACAACATTTGGTCGTTATAAACTATGACAACATACATTTGGTCGTTATAAACTATGACAACATACATTTGGACTTTATAAACTATGACAACATTTGGTCGTTATAAACTATGACAACATTTGGTATTTATAAACTATGACAACATACATTTGGCCGTTATAAACTATGACAACATACATTTGGTCTTTATAAACTATGACAACATTTGGTCGTTATAAACTATGACAACATTTGGTCGTTATAAACTATGACAACATTTGGTCGTTATAAACTATGACAACATCTGGTCGTTATAAACTATGACAACATACATTTGGTCGTTATAAACTATGACAACATTTGGTTGGTATAAACTATGACAACATACATTTGGACGTTATAAACTATGACAACTTTTGGTCGTTATAAACTATGACAACATACATTTCGTCGTTATAAACTATGGCAACATTTGGTCGTTATAAACTATGACAACATTTGGTCGTAATAAACTATGACAACATTTGGTCGTAATAAACTATGACAACATACATTTGGTCGTTATAAACTATGACAACATTTGGTCGTTATAAACTATGAGAACAAACATTTGGTCGTTATAAACTATGACAACATACATTAGGTCGTTATAAACTATGGCAACATTTGGTCGTTATAAACTATGACAACATTTGGTCGTTATAATCTATGACAACATACATTTGTTCGTTATAAACTATGACAATATTTGGTCGTTATAAACTATGGCAACACTTTGTCGTTATTAACTATGACAACATTTGGTCGTTATAAACTATGACAACATACATTTGGTCGTTATAAACTATGACAACATTTGGTCGTTATATATTATGACAACATTTGGTCGTTATAAACTATGACAACATTTGGTCGTTATAAACTATGACAACATTTGCTCGTTATAAATTATAACAACATACATTTGGACGTTATAAACAATGAAAACATACATTTCGTCGCTATAATCTATGACAACATTTGGTCGTTATAAACTATGACAACATACATTTGGTCGTTATAAACTATGACAACATACATTTGGTCGTTATAAACTATGACAACATTTGGTCGTTATAAACTACGACAACATTTGGTCGTTATAAATTATGACAACATTTAGTCGTTATAAACTATGACAACATACATTTGGTCGTTATAAACTATGACAACTTACATTTGGTCGTTATAAACTATGACAACATTTGGTCGTTATAAACTATGGCAACATTTGGTCGTTATAAACTATGACAACATTTGGTCGTTATAAACTATGACAACATTTGGTCGTTATAAACTATGACAACATTTGGTCGTTATAAACTATGACAACATACATTTGGACGTTATAAACTATGGCAACATACATTTGGTCGTTATAAACTATGACAACATTTGGTCGTTATAAACTATGACAACATTTGGTCGCTATAAACTATGACAACATTTGGTCGTTATAAACTATGACAACATTTGGTCGTTATAAACTGACAACATTTGGTCGTTATAAACTATGACAACATACATTTCGTCGCTATAATCTATGACAACACTTGGTCGTTATAAACTATGACAACATACATTTGGTCGTTATAAACTATGACAACATTTGGTCGTTATAAACTATGACAACATACATTTGGTCGTTATAAACTTTGACAACATTTGGTCGTTATAAACTATGACAACATACATTTGGTCGTTATAAACTATGACAACATACATTTGGTCGTTATAAACTATGACAACATTTGGTCGTTATAAACTATGACAACATTTGGTCGTTATAAACTATGACCACATACATTTGGTCGTTATAAACTATGACAACATACATTTGGTCGTTATAAACTATGACAACATACATTAGTTCGTTATAAACTATGACAACATTTGGTCTTTATAAAGTATGACAACATACATTTGTTCGTTATAAACTATGACAACATTTGGTCGTTATAAACTATGACAACATTTGGTCGTTATAAACTATGACAACATTTGGTCGTTATAAACTATGACAACATACATTTGGTCGTTATAAACTATGACAACATTTGGCCGTTATAAACTATGACAACATTTGGTCGTTATAAACTATGACAACATTTGGTCGTTATAAACTATGACAACATACATTTGGTCGTTATAAACTATGACAACATACATTTGGACGTTATAAACTATGACAACATTTGGTCGTTATAAACTATGACAACATTTGGTATTTATAAACTATGACAACATACATTTGGTCGTTATAAACTATGACAACATACATTTGGTCTGTATAAACTATGACAACATTTGGTCGTTATAAACTATGACAACATTTGGTCGTTATAAACTATGACAACATTTGGTCGTTATAAACTATGACAACATCTGGTCGTTATAAACTATGACAACATACATTTGGTCGTTATAAACTATGACAACATTTGGTTGGTATAAACTATGACAACATACATTTGGACGTTATAAACTATGACAACTTTTGGTCGTTATAAACTATGACAACATACATTTCGTCGTTATAAACTATGGCAACATTTGGTCGTTATAAACTATGACAACATTTGGTCGTAATAAACTATGACAACATTTGGTCGTAATAAACTATGACAACATACATTTGGTCGTTATAAACTATGACAACATTTGGTCGTTATAAACTATGAGAACAAACATTTGGTCGTTATAAACTATGACAACATACATTAGGTCGTTATAAACTATGGCAACATTTGGTCGTTATAAACTATGACAACATTTGGTCGTTATAATCTATGACAACATACATTTGTTCGTTATAAACTATGACAATATTTGGTCGTTATAAACTATGGCAACACTTTGTCGTTATTAACTATGACAACATTTGGTCGTTATAAACTATGACAACATACATTTGGTCGTTATAAACTATGACAACATTTGGTCGTTATATATTATGACAACATTTGGTCGTTATAAACTATGACAACATTTGGTCGTTATAAACTATGACAACATTTGCTCGTTATAAATTATAACAACATACATTTGGACGTTATAAACAATGAAAACATACATTTCGTCGCTATAATCTATGACAACATTTGGTCGTTATAAACTATGACAACATACATTTGGTCGTTATAAACTATGACAACATTTGGTCGTTATAAACTACGACAACATTTGGTCGTTATAAATTATGACAACATTTAGTCGTTATAAACTATGACAACATACATTTGGTCGTTATAAACTATGACAACATACATTTGGTCGTTATAAACTATGACAACATTTGGTCGTTATAAACTATGGCAACATTTGGTCGTTATAAACTATGACAACATTTGGTCGTTATAAACTATGACAACATTTGGTCGTTATAAACTATGACAACATTTGGTCGTTATAAACTATGACAACATACATTTGGACGTTATAAACTATGGCAACATACATTTGGTCGTTATAAACTATGACAACATTTGGTCGTTATAAACTATGACAAAATTTGGTCGCTATAAACTATGACAACATTTGGTCGTTATAAACTATGACAACATTTGGTCGTTATAAACTGACAACATTTGGTCGTTATAAACTATGACAACATACATTTCGTCGCTATAATCTATGACAACACTTGGTCGTTATAAACTATGACAACATACATTTGGTCGTTATAAACTATGACAACATTTGGTCGTTATAAACTATGACAACATACATTTGGTCGTTATAAACTTTGACAACATTTGGTCGTTATAAACTATGACAACATACATTTGGTCGTTATATACTATGACAACATACATTTGGTCGTTATAAACTATGACAACATTTGGTCGTTATAAACCATGACAACATTTGGTCGTTATAAACTATGACCACATACATTTGGTCGTTATAAACTATGACAACATACATTTGGACGTTATAAACTATGACAACATTTGGTCGTTATAAACTATGACAACATTTGGTATTTATAAACTATGACAACATACATTTGGTCGTTATAAACTATGACAACATACATTTGGTCTTTATAAACTATGACAACATTTGGTCGTTATAAACTATGACAACATTTGGTCGTTATAAACTATGACAACATTTGGTCGTTATAAACTATGACAACATCTGGTCGTTATAAACTATGACAACATACATTTGGTCGTTATAAACTATGACAACATTTGGTTGGTATAAACTATGACAACATACATTTGGACGTTATAAACTATGACAACTTTTGGTCGTTATAAACTATGACAACATACATTTCGTCGTTATAAACTATGGCAACATTTGGTCGTTATAAACTATGACAACATTTGGTCGTAATAAACTATGACAACATTTGGTCGTAATAAACTATGACAACATACATTTGGTCGTTATAAACTATGACAACATTTGGTCGTTATAAACTATGAGAACAAACATTTGGTCGTTATAAACTATGACAACATACATTAGGTCGTTATAAACTATGGCAACATTTGGTCGTTATAAACTATGACAACATTTGGTCGTTATAATCTATGACAACATACATTTGTTCGTTATAAACTATGACAATATTTGGTCGTTATAAACTATGGCAACACTTTGTCGTTATTAACTATGACAACATTTGGTCGTTATAAACTATGACAACATTTGGTCGTTATAAACTATGACAACATTTGCTCGTTATAAATTATAACAACATACATTTGGACGTTATAAACTATGAAAACATACATTTCGTCGCTATAATCTATGACAACATTTGGTCGTTATAAACTATGACAACATACATTTGGTCGTTATAAACTATGACAACATACATTTGGTCGTTATAAACTATGACAACATTTGGTCGTTATAAACTACGACAACATTTGGTCGTTATAAATTATGACAACATTTAGTCGTTATAAACTATGACAACATACATTTGGTCGTTATAAACTATGACAACATACATTTGGTCGTTATAAACTATGACAACATTTGGTCGTTATAAACTATGGCAACATTTGGTCGTTATAAACTATGACAACATTTGGTCGTTATAAACTATGACAACATTTGGTCGTTATAAACTATGACAACATTTGGTCGTTATAAACTATGACAACATACATTTGGACGTTATAAACTATGGCAACATACATTTGGTCGTTATAAACTATGACAACATTTGGTCGTTATAAACTATGACAACATTTGGTCGCTATAAACTATGACAACATTTGGTCGTTATAAACTATGACAACATTTGGTCGTTATAAACTGACAACATTTGGTCGTTATAAACTATGACAACATACATTTCGTCGCTATAATCTATGACAACACTTGGTCGTTATAAACTATGACAACATACATTTGGTCGTTATAAACTATGACAACATTTGGTCGTTATAAACTATGACAACATACATTTGGTCGTTATAAACTTTGACAACATTTGGTCGTTATAAACTATGACAACATACATTTGGTCGTTATAAACTATGACAACATACATTTGGTCGTTATAAACTATGACAACATACATTTGGTCGTTATAAACTATGACAACATTTGGTCGTTATAAACTATGGCAACATTTGGTCGTTATAAACTATGACAACATTTGGTCGTTATAAACTATGACAACATTTGGTCGTTATAAACTATGACAACATTTGGTCGTTATAAACTATGACAACATACATTTGGACGTTATAAACTATGGCAACATACATTTGGTCGTTATAAACTATGACAACATTTGGTCGTTATAAACTATGACAACATTTGGTCGCTATAAACTATGACAACATTTGGTCGTTATAAACTATGACAACATTTGGTCGTTATAAACTGACAACATTTGGTCGTTATAAACTATGACAACATACATTTCGTCGCTATAATCTATGACAACACTTGGTCGTTATAAACTATGACAACATACATTTGGTCGTTATAAACTATGACAACATTTGGTCGTTATAAACTATGACAACATACATTTGGTCGTTATAAACTTTGACAACATTTGGTCGTTATAAACTATGACAACATACATTTGGTCGTTATAAACTATGACAACATACATTTGGTCGTTATAAACTATGACAACATTTGGTCGTTATAAACTATGACAACATTTGGTCGTTATAAACTATGACCACATACATTTGGTCGTTATAAACTATGACAACATACATTTGGTCGTTATAAACTATGACAACATACATTAGTTCGTTATAAACTATGACAACATTTGGTCTTTATAAAGTATGACAACATACATTTGTTCGTTATAAACTATGACAACATTTGGTCGTTATAAACTATGACAACATTTGGTCGTTATAAACTATGACAACATTTGGTCGTTATAAACTATGACAACATACATTTGGTCGTTATAAACTATGACAACATTTGGCCGTTATAAACTATGACAACATTTGGTCGTTATAAACTATGACAACATTTGGTCGTTATAAACTATGACAACATACATTTGGTCGTTATAAACTATGACAACATTTGGTCGTTATAAACTATGACAACATTTGGTATTTATAAACTATGACAACATACATTTGGTCGTTATAAACTATGACAACATACATTTGGTCTTTATAAACTATGACAACATTTGGTCGTTATAAACTATGACAACATTTGGTCGTTATAAACTATGACAACATTTGGTCGTTATAAACTATGACAACATCTGGTCGTTATAAACTATGACAACATACATTTGGTCGTTATAAACTATGACAACATTTGGTTGGTATAAACTATGACAACATACATTTGGACGTTATAAACTATGACAACTTTTGGTCGTTATAAACTATGACAACATACATTTCGTCGTTATAAACTATGGCAACATTTGGTCGTTATAAACTATGACAACATTTGGTCGTAATAAACTATGACAACATTTGGTCGTAATAAACTATGACAACATACATTTGGTCGTTATAAACTATGACAACATTTGGTCGTTATAAACTATGAGAACAAACATTTGGTCGTTATAAACTATGACAACATACATTAGGTCGTTATAAACTATGGCAACATTTGGTCGTTATAAACTATGACAACATTTGGTCGTTATAATCTATGACAACATACATTTGTTCGTTATAAACTATGACAATATTTGGTCGTTATAAACTATGGCAACACTTTGTCGTTATTAACTATGACAACATTTGGTCGTTATAAACTATGACAACATACATTTGGTCGTTATAAACTATGACAACATTTGGTCGTTATATATTATGACAACATTTGGTCGTTATAAACTATGACAACATTTGGTCGTTATAAACTATGACAACATTTGCTCGTTATAAATTATAACAACATACATTTGGACGTTATAAACAATGAAAACATACATTTCGTCGCTATAATCTATGACAACATTTGGTCGTTATAAACTATGACAACATACATTTGGTCGTTATAAACTATGACAACATACATTTGGTCGTTATAAACTATGACAACATTTGGTCGTTATAAACTACGACAACATTTGGTCGTTATAAATTATGACAACATTTAGTCGTTATAAACTATGACAACATACATTTGGTCGTTATAAACTATGACAACATACATTTGGTCGTTATAAACTATGACAACATTTGGTCGTTATAAACTATGGCAACATTTGGTCGTTATAAACTATGACAACATTTGGTCGTTATAAACTATGACAACATTTGGTCGTTATAAACTATGACAACATTTGGTCGTTATAAACTATGACAACATACATTTGGACGTTATAAACTATGGCAACATACATTTGGTCGTTATAAACTATCACAACATTTGGTCGTTATAAACTATGACAACATTTGGTCGCTATAAACTATGACAACATTTGGTCGTTATAAACTATGACAACATTTGGTCGTTATAAACTGACAACATTTGGTCGTTATAAATTATGACAACATACATTTCGTCGCTATAATCTATGACAACACTTGGTCGTTATAAACTATGACAACATTTGGTCGTTATAAACTATGACAACATACATTTGGTCGTTATAAACTTTGACAACATTTGGTCGTTATAAACTATGACAACATACATTTGGTCGTTATAAACTATGACAACATACATTTGGACGTTATAAACTATGACAACATTTGGTCGTTATAAACTATGACAACATTTGGTATTTATAAACTATGACAACATACATTTGGTCGTTATAAACTATGACAACATACATTTGGTCTTTATAAACTATGACAACATTTGGTCGTTATAAACTATGACAACATTTGGTCGTTATAAACTATGACAACATTTGGTCGTTATAAACTATGACAACATCTGGTCGTTATAAACTATGACAACATACATTTGGTCGTTATAAACTATGACAACATTTGGTTGGTATAAACTATGACAACATACATTTGGACGTTATAAACTATGACCACTTTTGGTCGTTATAAACTATGACAACATACATTTCGTCGTTATAAACTATGGCAACATTTGGTCGTTATAAACTATGACAACATTTGGTCGTAATAAACTATGACAACATTTGGTCGTAATAAACTATGACAACATACATTTGGTCGTTATAAACTATGACAACATTTGGTCGTTATAAACTATGAGAACAAACATTTGGTCGTTATAAACTATGACAACATACATTAGGTCGTTATAAACTATGGCAACATTTGGTCGTTATAAACTATGACAACATTTGGTCGTTATAATCTATGACAACATACATTTGTTCGTTATAAACTATGACAATATTTGGTCGTTATAAACTATGGCAACACTTTGTCGTTATTAACTATGACAACATTTGGTCGTTATAAACTATGACAACATACATTTGGTCGTTATAAACTATGACAACATTTGGTCGTTATATATTATGACAACATTTGGTCGTTATAAACTATGACAACATTTGGTCGTTATAAACTATGACAACATTTGGTCGTTATAAACTATGACAACATACATTTGGTCGTTATAAACTATGACAACATACATTTGGACGTTATAAACTATGACAACATTTGGTCGTTATAAACTATGACAACATTTGGTATTTATAAACTATGACAACATACATTTGGTCGTTATAAACTATGACAACATACATTTGGTCTGTATAAACTATGACAACATTTGGTCGTTATAAACTATGACAACATTTGGTCGTTATAAACTATGACAACATTTGGTCGTTATAAACTATGACAACATCTGGTCGTTATAAACTATGACAACATACATTTGGTCGTTATAAACTATGACAACATTTGGTTGGTATAAACTATGACAACATACATTTGGACGTTATAAACTATGACAACTTTTGGTCGTTATAAACTATGACAACATACATTTCGTCGTTATAAACTATGGCAACATTTGGTCGTTATAAACTATGACAACATTTGGTCGTAATAAACTATGACAACATTTGGTCGTAATAAACTATGACAACATACATTTGGTCGTTATAAACTATGACAACATTTGGTCGTTATAAACTATGAGAACAAACATTTGGTCGTTATAAACTATGACAACATACATTAGGTCGTTATAAACTATGGCAACATTTGGTCGTTATAAACTATGACAACATTTGGTCGTTATAATCTATGACAACATACATTTGTTCGTTATAAACTATGACAATATTTGGTCGTTATAAACTATGGCAACACTTTGTCGTTATTAACTATGACAACATTTGGTCGTTATAAACTATGACAACATACATTTGGTCGTTATAAACTATGACAACATTTGGTCGTTATATATTATGACAACATTTGGTCGTTATAAACTATGACAACATTTGGTCGTTATAAACTATGACAACATTTGCTCGTTATAAATTATAACAACATACATTTGGACGTTATAAACAATGAAAACATACATTTCGTCGCTATAATCTATGACAACATTTGGTCGTTATAAACTATGACAACATACATTTGGTCGTTATAAACTATGACAACATTTGGTCGTTATAAACTACGACAACATTTGGTCGTTATAAATTATGACAACATTTAGTCGTTATAAACTATGACAACATACATTTGGTCGTTATAAACTATGACAACATACATTTGGTCGTTATAAACTATGACAACATTTGGTCGTTATAAACTATGGCAACATTTGGTCGTTATAAACTATGACAACATTTGGTCGTTATAAACTATGACAACATTTGGTCGTTATAAACTATGACAACATTTGGTCGTTATAAACTATGACAACATACATTTGGACGTTATAAACTATGGCAACATACATTTGGTCGTTATAAACTATGACAACATTTGGTCGTTATAAACTATGACAACATTTGGTCGCTATAAACTATGACAACATTTGGTCGTTATAAACTATGACAACATTTGGTCGTTATAAACTGACAACATTTGGTCGTTATAAACTATGACAACATACATTTCGTCGCTATAATCTATGACAACACTTGGTCGTTATAAACTATGACAACATACATTTGGTCGTTATAAACTATGACAACATTTGGTCGTTATAAACTATGACAACATACATTTGGTCGTTATAAACTTTGACAACATTTGGTCGTTATAAACTATGACAACATACATTTGGTCGTTATATACTATGACAACATACATTTGGTCGTTATAAACTATGACAACATTTGGTCGTTATAAACCATGACAACATTTGGTCGTTATAAACTATGACCACATACATTTGGTCGTTATAAACTATGACAACATACATTTGGACGTTATAAACTATGACAACATTTGGTCGTTATAAACTATGACAACATTTGGTATTTATAAACTATGACAACATACATTTGGTCGTTATAAACTATGACAACATACATTTGGTCTTTATAAACTATGACAACATTTGGTCGTTATAAACTATGACAACATTTGGTCGTTATAAACTATGACAACATTTGGTCGTTATAAACTATGACAACATCTGGTCGTTATAAACTATGACAACATACATTTGGTCGTTATAAACTATGACAACATTTGGTTGGTATAAACTATGACAACATACATTTGGACGTTATAAACTATGACAACTTTTGGTCGTTATAAACTATGACAACATACATTTCGTCGTTATAAACTATGGCAACATTTGGTCGTTATAAACTATGACAACATTTGGTCGTAATAAACTATGACAACATTTGGTCGTAATAAACTATGACAACATACATTTGGTCGTTATAAACTATGACAACATTTGGTCGTTATAAACTATGAGAACAAACATTTGGTCGTTATAAACTATGACAACATACATTAGGTCGTTATAAACTATGGCAACATTTGGTCGTTATAAACTATGACAACATTTGGTCGTTATAATCTATGACAACATACATTTGTTCGTTATAAACTATGACAATATTTGGTCGTTATAAACTATGGCAACACTTTGTCGTTATTAACTATGACAACATTTGGTCGTTATAAACTATGACAACATTTGGTCGTTATAAACTATGACAACATTTGCTCGTTATAAATTATAACAACATACATTTGGACGTTATAAACTATGAAAACATACATTTCGTCGCTATAATCTATGACAACATTTGGTCGTTATAAACTATGACAACATACATTTGGTCGTTATAAACTATGACAACATACATTTGGTCGTTATAAACTATGACAACATTTGGTCGTTATAAACTACGACAACATTTGGTCGTTATAAATTATGACAACATTTAGTCGTTATAAACTATGACAACATACATTTGGTCGTTATAAACTATGACAACATACATTTGGTCGTTATAAACTATGACAACATTTGGTCGTTATAAACTATGGCAACATTTGGTCGTTATAAACTATGACAACATTTGGTCGTTATAAACTATGACAACATTTGGTCGTTATAAACTATGACAACATTTGGTCGTTATAAACTATGACAACATACATTTGGACGTTATAAACTATGGCAACATACATTTGGTCGTTATAAACTATGACAACATTTGGTCGTTATAAACTATGACAACATTTGGTCGCTATAAACTATGACAACATTTGGTCGTTATAAACTATGACAACATTTGGTCGTTATAAACTGACAACATTTGGTCGTTATAAACTATGACAACATACATTTCGTCGCTATAATCTATGACAACACTTGGTCGTTATAAACTATGACAACATACATTTGGTCGTTATAAACTATGACAACATTTGGTCGTTATAAACTATGACAACATACATTTGGTCGTTATAAACTTTGACAACATTTGGTCGTTATAAACTATGACAACATACATTTGGTCGTTATAAACTATGACAACATACATTTGGTCGTTATAAACTATGACAACATACATTTGGTCGTTATAAACTATGACAACATTTGGTCGTTATAAACTATGGCAACATTTGGTCGTTATAAACTATGACAACATTTGGTCGTTATAAACTATGACAACATTTGGTCGTTATAAACTATGACAACATTTGGTCGTTATAAACTATGACAACATACATTTGGACGTTATAAACTATGGCAACATACATTTGGTCGTTATAAACTATGACAACATTTGGTCGTTATAAACTATGACAACATTTGGTCGCTATAAACTATGACAACATTTGGTCGTTATAAACTATGACAACATTTGGTCGTTATAAACTGACAACATTTGGTCGTTATAAACTATGACAACATACATTTCGTCGCTATAATCTATGACAACACTTGGTCGTTATAAACTATGACAACATACATTTGGTCGTTATAAACTATGACAACATTTGGTCGTTATAAACTATGACAACATACATTTGGTCGTTATAAACTTTGACAACATTTGGTCGTTATAAACTATGACAACATACATTTGGTCGTTATAAACTATGACAACATACATTTGGTCGTTATAAACTATGACAACATTTGGTCGTTATAAACTATGACAACATTTGGTCGTTATAAACTATGACCACATACATTTGGTCGTTATAAACTATGACAACATACATTTGGTCGTTATAAACTATGACAACATACATTAGTTCGTTATAAACTATGACAACATTTGGTCTTTATAAAGTATGACAACATACATTTGTTCGTTATAAACTATGACAACATTTGGTCGTTATAAACTATGACAACATTTGGTCGTTATAAACTATGACAACATTTGGTCGTTATAAACTATGACAACATACATTTGGTCGTTATAAACTATGACAACATTTGGCCGTTATAAACTATGACAACATTTGGTCGTTATAAACTATGACAACATTTGGTCGTTATAAACTATGACAACATACATTTGGTCGTTATAAACTATGACAACATTTGGTCGTTATAAACTATGACAACATTTGGTATTTATAAACTATGACAACATACATTTGGTCGTTATAAACTATGACAACATACATTTGGTCTTTATAAACTATGACAACATTTGGTCGTTATAAACTATGACAACATTTGGTCGTTATAAACTATGACAACATTTGGTCGTTATAAACTATGACAACATCTGGTCGTTATAAACTATGACAACATACATTTGGTCGTTATAAACTATGACAACATTTGGTTGGTATAAACTATGACAACATACATTTGGACGTTATAAACTATGACAACTTTTGGTCGTTATAAACTATGACAACATACATTTCGTCGTTATAAACTATGGCAACATTTGGTCGTTATAAACTATGACAACATTTGGTCGTAATAAACTATGACAACATTTGGTCGTAATAAACTATGACAACATACATTTGGTCGTTATAAACTATGACAACATTTGGTCGTTATAAACTATGAGAACAAACATTTGGTCGTTATAAACTATGACAACATACATTAGGTCGTTATAAACTATGGCAACATTTGGTCGTTATAAACTATGACAACATTTGGTCGTTATAATCTATGACAACATACATTTGTTCGTTATAAACTATGACAATATTTGGTCGTTATAAACTATGGCAACACTTTGTCGTTATTAACTATGACAACATTTGGTCGTTATAAACTATGACAACATACATTTGGTCGTTATAAACTATGACAACATTTGGTCGTTATATATTATGACAACATTTGGTCGTTATAAACTATGACAACATTTGGTCGTTATAAACTATGACAACATTTGCTCGTTATAAATTATAACAACATACATTTGGACGTTATAAACAATGAAAACATACATTTCGTCGCTATAATCTATGACAACATTTGGTCGTTATAAACTATGACAACATACATTTGGTCGTTATAAACTATGACAACATACATTTGGTCGTTATAAACTATGACAACATTTGGTCGTTATAAACTACGACAACATTTGGTCGTTATAAATTATGACAACATTTAGTCGTTATAAACTATGACAACATACATTTGGTCGTTATAAACTATGACAACATACATTTGGTCGTTATAAACTATGACAACATTTGGTCGTTATAAACTATGGCAACATTTGGTCGTTATAAACTATGACAACATTTGGTCGTTATAAACTATGACAACATTTGGTCGTTATAAACTATGACAACATTTGGTCGTTATAAACTATGACAACATACATTTGGACGTTATAAACTATGGCAACATACATTTGGTCGTTATAAACTATCACAACATTTGGTCGTTATAAACTATGACAACATTTGGTCGCTATAAACTATGACAACATTTGGTCGTTATAAACTATGACAACATTTGGTCGTTATAAACTGACAACATTTGGTCGTTATAAATTATGACAACATACATTTCGTCGCTATAATCTATGACAACACTTGGTCGTTATAAACTATGACAACATTTGGTCGTTATAAACTATGACAACATACATTTGGTCGTTATAAACTTTGACAACATTTGGTCGTTATAAACTATGACAACATACATTTGGTCGTTATAAACTATGACAACATACATTTGGACGTTATAAACTATGACAACATTTGGTCGTTATAAACTATGACAACATTTGGTATTTATAAACTATGACAACATACATTTGGTCGTTATAAACTATGACAACATACATTTGGTCTTTATAAACTATGACAACATTTGGTCGTTATAAACTATGACAACATTTGGTCGTTATAAACTATGACAACATTTGGTCGTTATAAACTATGACAACATCTGGTCGTTATAAACTATGACAACATACATTTGGTCGTTATAAACTATGACAACATTTGGTTGGTATAAACTATGACAACATACATTTGGACGTTATAAACTATGACCACTTTTGGTCGTTATAAACTATGACAACATACATTTCGTCGTTATAAACTATGGCAACATTTGGTCGTTATAAACTATGACAACATTTGGTCGTAATAAACTATGACAACATTTGGTCGTAATAAACTATGACAACATACATTTGGTCGTTATAAACTATGACAACATTTGGTCGTTATAAACTATGAGAACAAACATTTGGTCGTTATAAACTATGACAACATACATTAGGTCGTTATAAACTATGGCAACATTTGGTCGTTATAAACTATGACAACATTTGGTCGTTATAATCTATGACAACATACATTTGTTCGTTATAAACTATGACAATATTTGGTCGTTATAAACTATGGCAACACTTTGTCGTTATTAACTATGACAACATTTGGTCGTTATAAACTATGACAACATACATTTGGTCGTTATAAACTATGACAACATTTGGTCGTTATATATTATGACAACATTTGGTCGTTATAAACTATGACAACATTTGGTCGTTATAAACTATGACAACATTTGCTCGTTATAAATTATAACAACATACATTTGGACGTTATAAACAATGAAAACATACATTTCGTCGCTATAATCTATGACAACATTTGGTCGTTATAAACTATGACAACATACATTTGGTCGTTATAAACTATGACAACATACATTTGGTCGTTATAAACTATGACAACATTTGGTCGTTATAAACTACGACAACATTTGGTCGTTATAAATTATGACAACATTTAGTCGTTATAAACTATGACAACATACATTTGGTCGTTATAAACTATGACAACATACATTTGGTCATTATAAACTATGACAACATTTGGTCGTTATAAACTATGGCAACATTTGGTCGTTATAAACTATGACAACATTTGGTCGTTATAAACTATGACAACATTTGGTCGTTATAAACTATGACAACATTTGGTCGTTATAAACTATGACAACATACATTTGGACGTTATAAACTATGGCAACATACATTTGGTCGTTATAAACTATGACAACATTTGGTCGTTATAAACTATGACAACATTTGGTCGCTATAAACTATGACAACATTTGGTCGTTATAAACTATGACAACATTTGGTCGTTATAAACTGACAACATTTGGTCGTTATAAACTATGACAACATACATTTCGTCGCTATAATCTATGACAACACTTGGTCGTTATAAACTATGACAACATTTGGTCGTTATAAACTATGACAACATACATTTGGTCGTTATAAACTTTGACAACATTTGGTCGTTATAAACTATGACAACATACATTTGGTCGTTATAAACTATGACAACATACATTTGGTCGTTATAAACTATGACAACATTTGGTCGTTATAAACTATGACAACATTTGGTCGTTATAAACTATGACCACATACATTTGGTCGTTATAAACTATGACAACATACATTTGGACGTTATAAACTATGACAACATTTGGTCGTTATAAACTATGACAACATTTGGTATTTATAAACTATGACAACATACATTTGGTCGTTATAAACTATGACAACATACATTTGGTCTTTATAAACTATGACAACATTTGGTCGTTATAAACTATGACAACATTTGGTCGTTATAAACTATGACAACATTTGGTCGTTATAAACTATGACAACATCTGGTCGTTATAAACTATGACCACATACATTTGGTCGTTATAAACTATGACAACATACATTTCGTCGTTATAAACTATGGCAACATTTGGTCGTTATAAACTATGACAACATTTGGTCGTAATAAACTATGACAACATTTGGTCGTAATAAACTATGACAACATACATTTGGTCGTTATAAACTATGACAACATTTGGTCGTTATAAACTATGAGAACAAACATTTGGTCGTTATAAACTATGACAACATACATTAGGTCGTTATAAACTATGGCAACATTTGGTCGTTATAAAGTATGACAACATTTGGTCGTTATAATCTATGACAACATACATTTGTTCGTTATAAACTATGACAATATTTGGTCGTTATAAACTATGGCAACACTTTGTCGTTATTAACTATGACAACATTTGGTCGTTATAAACTATGACAACATTTGGTCGTTATAAACTATGACAACATTTGCTCGTTATAAATTATAACAACATACATTTGGACGTTATAAACTATGAAAACATACATTTCGTCGCTATAATCTATGACAACATTTGGTCGTTATAAACTATGACAACATACATTTGGTCGTTATAAACTATGACAACATACATTTGGTCGTTATAAACTATGACAACATTTGGTCGTTATAAACTACGACAACATTTGGTCGTTATAAATTATGACAACATTTAGTCGTTATAAACTATGACAACATACATTTGGTCGTTATAAACTATGACAACATACATTTGGTCGTTATAAACTATGACAACATTTGGTCGTTATAAACTATGGCAACATTTGGTCGTTATAAACTATGACAACATTTGGTCGTTATAAACTATGACAACATTTGGTCGTTATAAACTATGACAACATTTGGTCGTTATAAACTATGACAACATACATTTGGACGTTATAAACTATGGCAACATACATTTGGTCGTTATAAACTATGACAACATTTGGTCGTTATAAACTATGACAACATTTGGTCGCTATAAACTATGACAACATTTGGTCGTTATAAACTATGACAACATTTGGTCGTTATAAACTGACAACATTTGGTCGTTATAAACTATGACAACATACATTTCGTCGCTATAATCTATGACAACACTTGGTCGTTATAAACTATGACAACATACATTTGGTCGTTATAAACTATGACAACATTTGGTCGTTATAAACTATGACAACATACATTTGGTCGTTATAAACTTTGACAACATTTGGTCGTTATAAACTATGACAACATACATTTGGTCGTTATAAACTATGACAACATACATTTGGTCGTTATAAACTATGACAACATTTGGTCGTTATAAACTATGACAACATTTGGTCGTTATAAACTATGACCACATACATTTGGTCGTTATAAACTATAACAACATTTGGTCGTTATAAACTATGACAACATACATTTGGTCGTTATAAACTATGACAACATTTGGTCGTTATAAACTATGACCACATACATTTGGTCGTTATAAACTATAACAACATTTGGTCGTTATATAGTATGACAACATACATTTGGTCGTTATAAACTATGACAACATTTGGTCGTTATAAACTATGACAACATTTGGTCGTTATAAACTATGACAACATACATTTGGTCGTTATAAACTATGACAACATTTGGCCGTTATAAACTATGACAACATTTGGTCGTTATAAACTATGACAACATTTGGTCGGTATAAACTATGACAACATACATTTGGTCGTTATAAACTATGACAACATACATTTGGACGTTATAAACTATGACAACATTTGGTCGTTATAAACTATAACAACATTTGGTATTTATAAACTATGACAACATACATTTGGTCGTTATAAACTATGACAACATACATTTGGTCTTTATAAATTATGACAACATTTGGTCGTTATAAACTATGACAACATTTGGTCGTTATAAACTATGACAACATTTGGTCGTTATAAACTATGACAACATCTGGTCGTTATAAACTATGACAACATACATTTGGTCGTTATAAACTATGACAACATTTGGTTGGTATAAATTATGACAACATACATTTGGACGTTATAAACTATGACAACTTTTGGTCGTTATAAACTATGACAACATACATTTCGTCGTTATAAACTATGGCAACATTTGGTCGTTATAAACTATGACAACATTTGGTCGTTATAAACTATGACAACATACATTTGGTCGTTATAAACTTTGACAACATTTGGTCGTTATAAACTATGACAACAAACATTTGGTCGTTATAAACTATGACAACATACATTTGGTCGTTATAAACTATGACAACATTTGGTCGTTATAAACTATGACAACATTTGGTCGTTATAAACTATGACCACATACATTTGGTCGTTATAAACTATAACAACATTTGGTCGTTATAAACTATGACAACATACATTTGGTCGTTATAAACTATGACAACATTTGGTCGTTATAAACTATGACCACATACATTTGGTCGTTATAAACTATAACAACATTTGGTCGTTATATAGTATGACAACATACATTTGGTCGTTATAAACTATGACAACATTTGGTCGTTATAAACTATGACAACATTTGGTCGTTATAAACTATGACAACATACATTTGGTCGTTATAAACTATGACAACATTTGGCCGTTATAAACTATGACAACATTTGGTCGTTATAAACTATGACAACATTTGGTCGGTATAAACTATGACAACATACATTTGGTCGTTATAAACTATGACAACATACATTTGGACGTTATAAACTATGACAACATTTGGTCGTTATAAACTATAACAACATTTGGTATTTATAAACTATGACAACATACATTTGGTCGTTATAAACTATGACAACATACATTTGGTCTTTATAAACTATGACAACATTTGGTCGTTATAAACTATGACAACATTTGGTCGTTATAAACTATGACAACATTTGGTCGTTATAAACTATGACAACATCTGGTCGTTATAAACTATGACAACATACATTTGGTCGTTATAAACTATGACAACATTTGGTTGGTATAAATTATGACAACATACATTTGGACGTTATAAACTATGACAACTTTTGGTCGTTATAAACTATGACAACATACATTTCGTCGTTATAAACTATGGCAACATTTGGTCGTTATAAACTATGACAACATTTGGTCGTTATAAACTATGACAACATTTGGTCGTAATAAACTATGACAACATACATTTGGTCGTTATAAACTATGACAACATTTGGTCGTTATAAACTATGAGAACAAACATTTGGTCGTTATAAACTATGACAACATACATTAGGTCGTTATAAACTATGGCAACATTTGGTCGTTATAAACTATGACAACATTTGGTCGTTATAATCTATGACAACATACATTTGGTCGTTATAAACTATGACAACATTTGGTCGTTATAAACTATGGCAACACTTTGTCGTTATTAACTATGACAACATTTGGTCGTTATAAACTATGACAACATACATTTGGTCGTTATAAACTATGACAACATTTGGTCGTTATATATTATGACAACATTTGGTCGTTATAAACTATGACAACATTTGGTCGTTATAAACTATGACAACATTTGCTCGTTATAAATTATAACAACATACATTTGGACGTTATAAACTATGAAAACATACATTTCGTCGCTATAATCTATGACAACATTTGGTCGTTATAAACTATGACAACATACATTTGGTCGTTATAAACTATGACAACATACATTTGGTCGTTATAAACTATGACAACATTTGGTCGTTATAAACTACGACAACATTTGGTCGTTATAAATTATGACAACATTTAGTCGTTATAAACTATGACAACATACATTTGGTCGTTATAAACTATGACAACATACATTTGGTCGTTATAAACTATGACAATATTTGGTCGTTATAAACTATGGCAACATTTGGTCGTTATAAACTATGACAACATTTGGTCGTTATAAACTATGACAACATTTGGTCGTTATAAACTATGACAACATTTGGTCGTTATAAACTATGACAACATACATTTGGACGTTATAAACTATGGCAACATACATTTGGTCGTTATAAACTATGACAACATTTGGTCGTTATAAACTATGACAACATTTGGTCGCTATAAACTATGACAACATTTGGTCGTTATAAACTATGACAACATTTGGTCGTTATAAACTGACAACATTTGGTCGTTATAAACTATGACAACATACATTTCGTCGCTATAATCTATGACAACACTTGGTCGTTATAAACTATGACAACATACATTTGGTCGTTATAAACTATGACAACATTTGGTCGTTATAAACTATGACAACATACATTTGGTCGTTATAAACTTTGACAACATTTGGTCGTTATAAACTATGACAACATACATTTGGTCGTTATAAACTATGACAACATACATTTGGTCGTTATAAACTATGACAACATTTGGTTGGTATAAACTATGACAACATACATTTGGACGTTATAATCTATGACAACTTTTGGTCGTTATAAAGTATGACAACATACATTTCGTCGTTATAAACTATGGCAACATTTGGTCGTTATAAACTATGACAACATTTGGTCGTAATAAACTATGACAACATTTGGTCGTAATAAACTATGACAACATACATTTGGTCGTTATAAACTATGACAACATTTGGTTGGTATAAACTATGACAACATACATTTGGACGTTATAAACTATGACAACTTTTGGTCGTTATAAACTATGACAACATACATTTCGTCGTTATAAACTATGGCAACATTTGGTCGTTATAAACTATGACAACATTTGGTCGTAATAAACTATGACAACATTTGGTCGTAATAAACTATGACAACATACATTTGGTCGTTATAAACTATGACAACATTTGGTAGTTATAAACTATGAGAACAAACATTTGGTCGTTATAAACTATGACAACATTTGGTCGTTATAAACTATGACAACATACATTTGGTCGTTATAAACTATGAGAACATTTGGTCGTTATAAACTATGACAACATTTGGTCTTTGTAAACTATGACAACATTTGGTCTTTGTAAACTATGACAACATTTGGTCGTTATAAACTATGACAACATTTGGTCGTTATAAACTATGACAACATTTGGTCGTTATAAACTATGACAACATACATTTGGTCGTTTTGAACTATGACAACATACATTTGGTCGTTATAAACTATGGCAACATACATTTGGTCGTTATAAACTATGAGGACATTTGGTTGTTATAAACTATGACAACATTTGGTCGTAATAAAGTATGACAACATTTGGTCTTTGTAAACTATGACAACATTTGGTCGTTATAAACTATGACAACATTTAGTCGTTATAAACTATGACAACATTTGGTCGTTATAAACTATGACAACATACATTTGGTCGTTATGAACTATGACAACATACATTTGGTCGTTATAAACTATGGCAACATACATTTGGTCGTTATAAACTATGACAACATTTGGTCTTTGTAAACTATGACAACATTTGGTCGTTATAAACTATGACAACATTTAGTCGTTATAAACTATGACAACATTTGGTCGTTATAAACTATGACAACATACATTTGGTCGTTATGAACTATGACAACATACATTTGGTCGTTATAAACTATGACAACATTTAGTCGTTATAAACTATGACAACATTTGGTCGTTATAAACTATGACAACATACATTTGGTCGTTATGAACTATGACAACATACATTTGGTCGTTATAAACTATGGCAACATACATTTGGTCGTTATAAACTATGACAACATTTGGTCTTTGTAAACTATGACAACATTTGGTCGTTATAAACTATGACAACATTTAGTCGTTATAAACTATGACAACATTTGGTCGTTATAAACTATGACAACATACATTTGGTCGTTATGAACTATGACAACATACATTTGGTCGTTATAAAGTATGGCAACATACTTTTTGTCGTTATAAACTATGACAACATTTGGTCTTTGTAAACTATGACAACATTTGGTGTTTGTAAACTATGACAACATTTGGTCGTTATAAACTATGACAACATTTGGTCGTTATAAACTATTGCAACATATATTTGGTCGTTATAAACTATGACAACATTTGGTCGTTATAAACTATGAAAACATTTGGTCGTTATAAACTATGACAACATACATTTGGTGGTTTTGAACTATGACAACATACATTTGGTCGTTATAAACTATGGCAACATACATTTGGTCGTTATAAACTATGAGGAGATTTGGTTGTTATAAACTATGACAACATTTGGTCGTTGTAAAGTGTGACAACATATATTTGGTCGTTATAAACTATGGCAACATACATTTGGTCGTTATAAACTATGAGGAGATTTGGTTGTTATAAACTATGACAACATTTGGTCGTTGTAAAGTGTGACAACATATATTTGGTCGTTATAAACTATGGCAACATACATTTGGTCGTTATAAACTATGACAACATTTGGTCTTTGTAAACTATGACAACATTTGGGCGTTATAAACTATGACAACATTTGATCTTTGTAAACTATGACAACATTTGGTCTTTGTAAACTATGACAACATTTGGTCGTTATAAACTATGACAACATTTGTTCGTTATAAACTATGACAACATTTGGTCGTTATAAACTATGACAACATACATTTGGTCGTTATAAACTATGACAACATACATTTGGTCGTTTTGAACTATGACAACATACATTTGGTCGTTATAAACTATGACAACATACATTTGGTCGTTATAAACTATGACAACATACATTTGGTCGTTATAAACTATGACAACATTTGGTCTTTGTAAACTATGACAACATTTGGTCTTTGTAAACTATGACAACATTTGCTCTTTGTAAACTATGACAACATTTGGTCTTTGAAAACTATGACAACATTTGGTCGTTATAAACTATGACAACATTTGGTCGTTATAAATTATGACAACATTTGGTCGTTATAAACTATGACAACATACATTTGGTCGTTTTGAACTATGACAACATACATTTGGTCGTTATAAACTATGGCAACATACATTTGGTCGTTATAAACTATGAGAACATTTGGTTGTTATAAACTATGACAACATTTGGTCGTAATAAAGTATGACAACATACATTTGGTCGTTATAAACTATGACAACATTTGGTCTTTGTAAACTATGACAACATTTGGTCGTTATAAACTATGACAACATTTGGTCGTTATAAACAATGACAACATTTGGTCGTTATAAACTATGACAACATACATTTGGTCGTTATGAACTATGACAACATACATTTGGTCGTTATAAAGTATGGCAACATACTTTTTGTCGTTATAAACTATGACAACATTTGGTCGTAATAAACTATGACAACATTTGGTCGTAATAAACTATGACAACATACATTTGGTCGTTATAAACTATGACAACATTTGGTCGTTATAAACTATGAGAACAAACATTTGGTCGTTATAAACTATGACAACATTTGGTCGTTATAAACTATGACAACATACATTTGGTTGTTATAAACTATGAGAACATTTGGTCGTTATAAACTATGACAACATTTGGTCTTTGTAAACTATGACAACATTTGGTCTTTGTAAACTATGACAACATTTGGTCGTTATAAACTATGACAACATTTGGTCGTTATAAACTATGACAACATTTGGTCGTTATAAACTATGACAACATACATTTGGTCGTTTTGAACTATGACAACATACATTTGGTCGTTATAAACTATGGCAACATACATTTGGTCGTTATAAACTATGAGGACATTTGGTTGTTATAAACTATGACAACATTTGGTCGTAATAAAGTATGACAACATACATTTGGTCGTTATAAACTATGGCAACATACATTTGGTCGTTATAAACTATGACAACATTTGGTCTTTGTAAACTATGACAACATTTGGTCGTTATAAACTATGACAACATTTAGTCGTTATAAACTATGACAACATTTGGTCGTTATAAACTATGACAACATACATTTGGTCGTTATGAACTATGACAACATACATTTGGTCGTTATAAAGTATGGCAACATACTTTTTGTCGTTATAAACTATGACAACATTTGGTCTTTGTAAACTATGACAACATTTGGTGTTTGTAAACTATGACAACATTTGGTCGTTATAAACTATGACAACATTTGGTCGTTATAAACTATTGCAACATATATTTGGTCGTTATAAACTATGACAACATTTGGTCGTTATAAACTATGAAAACATTTGGTCGTTATAAACTATGACAACATACATTTGGTCGTTTTGAACTATGACAACATACATTTGGTCGTTATAAACTATGGCAACATACATTTGGTCGTTATAAACTATGAGGAGATTTGGTTGTTATAAACTATGACAACATTTGGTCGTTGTAAAGTGTGACAACATATATTTGGTCGTTATAAACTATGGCAACATACATTTGGTCGTTATAAACTATGACAACATTTGGTCTTTGTAAACTATGACAACATTTGGGCGTTATAAACTATGACAACATTTGGTCGTTATAAACTATGACAACATTTGGTCGTTATAAACTATTGCAACATATATTTGGTCGTTATAAACTATGAGAACATTTGGTCGTTATAAACTATGACAACATTTGATCTTTGTAAACTATGACAACATTTGGTCTTTGTAAACTATGACAACATTTGGTCGTTATAAACTATGACAACATTTGTTCGTTATAAACTATGACAACATTTGGTCGTTATAAACTATGACAACATACATTTGGTCGTTATAAACTATGACAACATACATTTGGTCGTTTTGAACTATGACAACATACATTTGGTCGTTATAAACTATGACAACATACATTTGGTCGTTATAGACTATGACAACATACATTTGGTCGTTATAAACTATGACAACATTTGCTCTTTGTAAACTATGACAACATTTGGTCTTTGAAAACTATGACAACATTTGGTCGTTATAAACTATGACAACATTTGGTCGTTATAAATTATGACAACATTTGGTCGTTATAAACTATGACAACATACATTTGGTCGTTTTGAACTATGACAACATACATTTGGTCGTTATAAACTATGGCAACATACATTTGGTCGTTATAAACTATGAGGACATTTGGTTGTTATAAACTATGACAACATTTGGTCGTAATAAAGTATGACAACATACATTTGGTCGTTATAAACTATGACAACATTTGGTCTTTGTAAACTATGACAACATTTGGTCGTTATAAACTATGACAACATTTGGTCGTTATAAACAATGACAACATTTGGTCGTTATAAACTATGACAACATACATTTGGTCGTTATGAACTATGACAACATACATTTGGTCGTTATAAAGTATGGCAACATACTTTTTGTCGTTATAAACTATGACAACATTTGGTCTTTGTAAACTATGACAACATTTGGTCTTTGTAAACTATGACAACATTTGGTCGTTATAAACTATTGCAACATATATTTGGTCGTTATAAACTATGACAACATTTGGTCGTTATAAACTATGACAACATTTGGTCGTTATAAACTATGACAACATACATTTGGTCGTTATAAACTATGACAACATACATTTGGTCGTTATAAACTATGGCAACATTTGGTCGTTATAAACTATGACAACAGTTGGTCGTTATAAACGATGACAACATACATTTGGTCGTTATAAACTATGACAACATACATTTGGTCGTTATAAACTATGACAACATAGATTAGGTCGTTATAAACTATGGCAACATTTGGTCGTTATAAACTATGACAACATTTGGTCGTTATAAACTATGACAACATACATTTGGTCGTTATAAATTATGACAACATTTGGTCGTTATAAACTATGAGAACAAACATTTGGTCGTTATAAACTATGACAACATACATTAGGTCGTTATAAACTATCACAACATTTGGTCGTTATAAACTATGACAACATTTGGTCGTTATAAACTATGACAACATACATTTGGTCGTTATAAACTATGGCAACATTTGGTTGTTATAAACTATGACAACATACATGTATGTTGTCATAGTTTATAACGATCAAATGTTGTCATTGTTTATAACGACCAAATGTTCTCATAGTTTATAACGATCAAATATAACATACATTTGGTCGTTATAAACTATGACAACATACATTTGGTCGTTATAAACTATGACAACATACATTTGGTCGTTATGAACTATGACAACATTTGGTCGTTATAAACTATGACAACATTTGTTCTTTGTAAACTATGACAACATTTGGTCTTTGTAAACTATGACAACATTTGGTCGTTATAAACTATGACAACATTTGGTCGTTATAAATTATGACAACATTTGGTCGTTATAAACTATGACAACATACATTTGGTCGTTTTGAACTATGACAACATACATTTGGTCGTTATAAACTATGACAACAGTTGGTCGTTATAAACGATGACAACATACATTTGGTCGTTATAAACTATGACAACATACATTTGGTCGTTATAAACTATGACAACATAGATTAGGTCGTTATAAACTATGGCAACATTTGGTCGTTATAAACTATGACAACATTTGGTGGTCGTTATAAACAATGACAACATACATTAGGTCGTTATAAACTATGGCAACATTTGGTCGTTATAAACTATGACAACATTTAGTCGTTATAAACTATGACAACATACATTTGGTCGTTATATACTATGGCAACATTTGGTCGTTATAAACTATGACAACATTTGGTCGTTATAAACTATGACAACATACATTTGGTCGTTATAAACTATGACAACATACATTTGGTCGTTATAAACTATGGCAACATTTGGTCGTTATAAACTATGGCAACATTTGGCCGTTATAAACTATGACAACATTTGGTCGTTATAAACTATGACAACATTTGGTCGTTATAAACTATGACAACATTTGGTCGTTATAAACTATGACAACATACATTTGGTCGTTTTGAACTATGACAACATACATTTGGTCGTTATAAACTATGGCAACATACATTTGGTCGTTATAAACTATGAGGACATTTGGTTGTTATAAACTATGACAACATTTGGTCTTTGTAAACTATGACAACATTTGGTCGTTATAAACTATGACAACATTTGGTCTTTGTAAACTATGACAACATTTGGTCTTTGTAAACTATGACAACATTTGGTCGTTATAAACTATGACAACATTTGGTCGTTATAAACTATTGCAACATATATTTGGTCGTTATAAACTATGACAACATTTGGTCGTTATAAACTATGACAACATTTGGTCGTAATAAAGTATGACAACATACATTTGGTCGTTATAAACTATGACAACATTTGGTCTTTGTAAACTATGACAACATTTGGTCGTTATAAACTATGACAACATTTGGTCGTTATAAACTATGACAACATACATTTGGTCGTTTTGAACTATGACAACATACATTTGGTCGTTATAAACTATGGCAACATACATTTGGTCGTTATAAACTATGAGGACATTTGGTTGTTATAAACTATGACAACATTTGGTCTTTGTAAACTATGACAACATTTGGTCGTTATAAACTATGACAACATTTGGTCGTTATAAACAATGACAACATTTGGTCGTTATAAACTATGACAACATACATTTGGTCGTTATGAACTATGACAACATACATTTGGTCGTTATAAAGTATGGCAACATACTTTTTGTCGTTATAAACTATGACAACATTTGGTCTTTGTAAACTATGACAACATTTGGTCTTTGTAAACTATGACAACATTTGGTCGTTATAAACTATTGCAACATATATTTGGTCGTTATAAACTATGACAACATTTGGTCGTTATAAACTATGACAACATTTGGTCGTTATAAACTATGACAACATACATTTGGTCGTTATAAACTATGACAACATACATTTGGTCGTTATAAACTATGGCAACATTTGGTCGTTATAAACTATGACAACAGTTGGTCGTTATAAACGATGACAACATACATTTGGTCGTTATAAACTATGACAACATACATTTGGTCGTTATAAACTATGACAACATAGATTAGGTCGTTATAAACTATGGCAACATTTGGTCGTTATAAACTATGACAACATACATTTGGTCGTTATAAATTATGACAACATTTGGTCGTTATAAACTATGAGAACAAACATTTGGTCGTTATAAACTATGACAACATACATTAGGTCGTTATAAACTATCACCACATTTGGTCGTTATAAACTATGACAACATTTGGTCGTTATAAACTATGACAACATACATTTGGTCGTTATAAACTATGGCAACATTTGGTTGTTATAAACTATGACAACATACATGTATGTTGTCATAGTTTATAACGATCAAATGTTGTCATTGTTTATAACGACCAAATGTTCTCATAGTTTATAACGATCAAATATAACATACATTTGGTCGTTATAAACTATGACAACATACATTTGGTCGTTATAAACTATGACAACATACATTTGGTCGTTATGAACTATGACAACATTTGGTCGTTATAAACTATGACAACATTTGTTCTTTGTAAACTATGACAACATTTGGTCTTTGTAAACTATGACAACATTTGGTCGTTATAAACTTTGACAACATTTGGTCGTTATAAATTATGACAACATTTGGTCGTTATAAACTATGACAACATACATTTGGTCGTTTTGAACTATGACAACATACATTTGGTCGTTATAAACTATGACAACAGTTGGTCGTTATAAACGATGACAACATACATTTGGTCGTTATAAACTATGACAACATACATTTGGTCGTTATAAACTATGACAACATAGATTAGGTCTTTATAAACTATGGCAACATTTGGTCGTTATAAACTATGACAACATTTGGTGGTCGTTATAAACAATGACAACATACATTAGGTCGTTATAAACTATGACAACATACATTTGGTTGTTATCAACTATGACAACATACATTTGGTCGTTATAAACTATGACAACATACATTTGGTCGTTATAAACTATGGCAACATTTGGTCGTTATAAACTATGACAACATTTAGTCGTTATAAACTATGACAACATACATTTGGTCGTTATATACTATGGCAACATTTGGTCGTTATAAACTATGACAACATTTGGTCGTTATAAACTATGACAACATACATTTGGTCGTTATAAACTATGACAACATACATTTGGTCGTTATAAACTATGGCAACATTTGGTCGTTATAAACTATGGCAACATTTGGCCGTTATAAACTATGACAACATTTGGTCGTTATAAACTATGACAACATTTGGTCGTTATAAACTATGACAACATTTGGTCGTTATAAACTATGACAACATACATTTGGTCGTTTTGAACTATGACAACATACATTTGGTCGTTATAAACTATGTCAACATACATTTGGTCGTTATAAACTATGAGGACATTTGGTTGTTATAAACTATGACAATATTTGGTCGTTATAAACTATGACAACATTTGGTCGTTATAAACTATGACAACATTTGGTCTTTGTAAACTATGACAACATTTGGTCTTTGTAAACTATGACAACATTTGGTCGTTATAAACTATGACAACATTTGGTCGTTATAAACTATGACAACATACATTTGGTCGTTATAAACTATGACAACATTTGGTCGTTATAAACTATGACAACATTTGGTCGTTATAAACTATGACAACATACATTTGGTCGTTATAAACTATGACAACATACATTTGGTCGTTATAAACTATGGCAACATTTGGTCGTTATAAACTATGACAACAGTTGGTCGTTATAAACTATGACAACATACATTTGGTCGTTATAAACTATGACAACATACATTTGGTCGTTATAAACTATGACAACATAGATTAGGTCGTTATAAACTATGGCAACATTTGGTCGTTATAAACTATGACAACATTTGGTGGTCGTTATAAACAATGACAACATACATTAGGTCGTTATAAACTATGACAACATACATTTGGTCGTTATAAACTATGACAACATACATTTGGTCGTTATAAACTATGGCAACATTTGGTCGTTATAAACTATGACAACATTTAGTCGTTATAAACTATGACAACATACATTTGGTCGTTATAAACTATGACAACATACATTTGGTCGTTATATACTATGGCAACATTTGGTTGTTATAAACTATGACAACATTTGGTCGTTATAATCTATGACAACATACATTTGGTCGTTATAAACTATGACAACATACATTTGGTCGTTATAAACTATGGCAACATTTGGTCGTTATAAACTATGACAACATTTGGTCGTTATAAACTATGACAACATTTGGTCGTTATAAACTATGACAACATTTGGTCGTTATAAACTATGACAACATACATTTGGTCGTTTTGAACTATGACAACATACATTTGGTCGTTATAAACTATGGCAACATACATTTGGTCGTTATAAACTATGAGGACATTTGGTTGTTATAAACTATGACAACATTTGGTCGTTATAAACTATGACAACATTTGGTCGTTATAAACTATGACAACATACATTTGGCTCCTTTATTCTTTGGTTACTCTCTGGACGAAAATTGTATTAACTTTTCGCACCATTGAGGCCTTTGTGCCTGTCTCAAACAATTTCATTGGTATCTGCTCTACTGCGGCCACAACTTCAAATGATACCCATTATATATATATATATATATATATATATATATATATATATATATATATATATATATATATATATATATATTAATGTCTCAGATCTCATTTCAATTGTTGGGGAAAGTAGAACAGTAATTTAGTAAAAACATCTGCAAGTTGGTGTTAGGAAGGGTATCCAGCCATAGAAAACCAGCCAGAAACAGTCCTATATGAGCGAGACACGGTCACCCGACCCAACTTGCCTCTAATTTGGACAAACCCGTCAAACCCATGCTAGTGTGGAAGATGGACGTTAAAAGATGATAATGATGGTACATACAGGGAAAATGGGAGTGGAAAGGGAACTGAAGAGAGGTAACCTTTTGGAGTGGAATTGAATACCTTGAGATATCGGTTCCTTGCCTTTACATTCTGAAAATGAGAATAGAACTCAGTTTCACACCCCACCTGGTTCTTTGCTGCCTTTAGTAGAGGGAAGGGTAGCGCAAGTGCTGCCCCGAGGTGGCACGTATTCAAATTACGCCATTGTAAGGGACAACAGATTTGTATCTCATCTAGGGGCAGGGTGTGTGGATTGCATGGTAGTAATAGGTGATGATCAGGGTTGTGGTTGGCCCTGTATTAAACAAATGTTCGGGGTTCTCGTTGGCCCTGTATTATACAAATGTTTGGGGTTGTGGTTGGCCCTGTATTAAACAAATGTTTGGGGTTGTGGTTGGCTCTGTATTATACAAATGTTTGGGGTTGTGGTTACCCCTGTATTATACAAATGTTTGGGGTTCTCGTTGGCCCTGTATTATACAAATGTATGGGGTTGTGGTTAGCCCTGTATTATACAAAGGTTTGAGGTTGTGGTTAGCCCTGTATTATACAAATGTTTGGGGTTGTGGTTGGCCCTGTATTATACAAATGTTTGGGGTTGTGGTTGGCCCTGTATTATACAAATGTTTGGGGTTGTGGTTGGCCCTGTATTATACAAATGTTTGGGGTTGTGGTTAGCCCTGTATTATACAAATGTTTGGGGTTCTCGTTGGCCCTGTATTATACAAATGTTTGGGGTTGTGGTTGGCCCTGTATTATACAAATGTTTGGGGTTGTGGTTGGCCCTGTATTATACAAATGTTTGGGGTTGTGGTTGGCCCTGTATTAAACAAATGTTCAGGGTTGTGGTTGGCCCTGTATTATACAAATGTTTGGTGTTGTGGTTGGCCCTGTATTATACAAATGTTTGGGGTTGTGGTTAGCCCTGTATTATACAAATGTTTGGGGTTCTCGTTGGCCCTGTATTATACAAAGATTTGGGGTTGTTGTTGGCCCTGTATTATACAAATGTTTGGGGTTGTGGTTGGCTCTGTATTATACAAATGTTTTGGGTTGTGGTTAGCCCTGTATTATACAAATGTTTGGGGTTGTGGTTAGCCCTGTATTATACAAAGGTTTGGGGTTGTGGTTAGCCCTGTATTATACAAATGTTTGGGGTTGTGGTTAGCCCTGTATTATACAAATGTGTGGGGTTCTCGTTGGCCCTGTATTATACAAATGTTTGGGGTTCTCGTTGGCTCTGAAGTACACAAATCTTTGATAAAACATGCAGAATTGTTCGATGAATTTAGCATTATGATATTTTGTTATTTTTATTCTATGTGAAAGAGAAGAGGTGTGAACAATGTAACAGAAAACAACAATAAATATTTCATCTCTCTCAATAGAGATGAAATATCAATAATAGTTGTTATTAAGAGATCAAGGGGAAGTTGGATTCAATATAAAACTATCAATGTATGGAATATAATGTTCACTAGTCTATTGTTTGCTTGTTTGCAAATGGAAGATCAGACGATACTC